>JACEFZ010020250.1:0-306319 GCA_014155875.1 Cepaea nemoralis
GTACGACGCTCCCTTCGGCCTTCGAATCCACTCAACACCCCGACCCTCCCCGCCGCACTCTACGCTAACCGACGCAATCAAGTGGCCATTCTAATCCGCCAGCTTCAGACCTGCAAGAACATAATCCTGCGCTCAAGCCTCCTCCTGGGTGGTGCTCCCACTCCTCCGACCCTCCGCCCCACACACCACACCTCAGCCTGACTAGCCGCACCGATCTCTACTCACTCCCCTCGACATAATTAAGCTCCTGTCTCCCGTATACCGCCTCCTCTAACGCCTCCCTCTAAACATTCCGACTCCAGTGACTTCCTCCCACTCTCTTTCTCTCACGACCACCTCGGCCTCTGCTCCTCCTAAGCCACCATACTCTACACTCAATCAGCCGCCTCCCTCCTCCTCCTCCCTCCTCCTCATCACTCCACCTCCCTCCTCCTCCTTCTTCCTCCCCTCCTCCTCCTCCCTCCTCCCCCTCCTCCTCCCTCTCCGCCCTCCTCCCTCCTCCTCCTCCCTCCTCCTCCCTCTACCTCCTCCTCCTCCTACTCCTCCCCTCCCTCTACCTCCTCCCTCCTCCTCCCTTCACATTCCTCCTCCTCCCTCCTCCTCCTCCTCTCCGCCTCCCTCCTCCTCCCTCTACCTCCTCCCTCCTCCTCCCTTTACATTCCTCCTCCTCCCTCCTCCCTCCTCCCCTCCTTCTCCTCCTTCTCCCTCCTCCTTCTCCCTCTTCCTCCTCCCTCTTCCTTCTCCCTCCGCCTCCTTTCTCCTCCTACTCTCGCCTCCTCCTCCCTCCTCCTCCCTCTCCCACATCCTCCCTCTTCTCCTCCTGCTCCCTTCTCCTCCTGCGTTCTCCTCCTCCCTCCTTCTCCCTCTTCCTCCTCCCTCCTCCTCGCCTCCTCCTCCACCCTACTCCTCCCTCCTCCTCCTAATCCCTCCTCCTCCCTCCTATTCCTCCCTACTCCTTCTGTCTCCTCCCTCCTCCTCCCTCCTCTTCCCTCCTCCACCTCCCTCTTCCTCCTCCCACCTCCAGTTACCCAAGACAGACAGACAGACAGACAGACAGACAGACAGACAGACAGACAGATTGTCGGTAACGGGAACGGGGACTTATATGACTACTTATATGAATTAAATGAGATGCTCCCCACCAGGAGTTGGGCGATGCCGGGCCGGGTCAGACAGACAGACAGATAGATAGTCGGAACGGGAACTTATATGACTACTTATATGAATTAATCGAGATGCTCCCCACCAGTGACTGGGCGAAGCCGGGCAGGGTCAGCTAGTCTTATATATAAAAGGCAATCTCCGTCTGTCCGTATGTCCTTTATGCGCTCGCGAACGGCCCATCCGATTGAGATGAAATTTTCTACACGTCTTCCTATCATTCCAGCGCAGCCCACTGTCATATTTTTTTAGTGTGAAATCGGCTGCTTACCCAATATTATTTTCATTTTTCATTATAATTTCATATATCTCAGGGGACTTAACTCTGTAAAAGTTATTTCAAGGGGCATAACTTTTCTGTATAACTTATAGTCATATTGTGGCATCGTTTTCAAAGATTTATAAACTCTTTGTCCATAGTTATGTACCGGCATATGAGTTATAATAAATAATGATACAATCTGTAAGGCATTTTCAAAGTTTTCATAAAAATAATGCATAATGCATAACATTGTAACTCATCTTTTTTTGCTTAAAGAATGAATAAATAATAGTTACCTTATCTCTATCAAGTTTGAAGATTTTATATTTCTTTACACTGTCGCCAACTCTAAGAAGACATGGAACAACTTCAGCCATTATTAAATCTACAGGCATATGCGTTATATTCCTCCTCCTCCTCCTCTCCCCTCCTCCACCTCCTACCCTCTTCCTCTTCTCCTCCCCCTCCTCCCTCTCCCTCCTCCATCCTCCTCTTCTCTCTTTCTCCTCCTCCTCCCTCCTCCTCCCTCTTCCTCCTCCCAGCTCCTACTCCTCCTTTTTCTTCTTCTTCTGCTGCTGCTGCCGCTGCTCCATTTACCCAAGTTAATTGTTGGGGAAGATGTAAAGATCTTTCAAGTGCTCTTTCTAATGCTTTTTGTAAGTTGGTCTTCGTTTATCTAAGGTTGTTCTAACTGCAACCAATAAATGATTAGACAGACAGACAGACAGACAGACAGACAGACAGACAGACAGACAGACAGACAGACAGACAGACAGTCGGGAACGGGAACTTATATGACTACTCATATGAATTAAATGAGATGCTCCCCATCAGGGGCTGGGCGAAGCCGGGCCGGATCAGACAGATAGACAGACAGATAGACAGACAGACAGACAGATAGATAGTCGGGAACGGGAACGTGAGCTTATATGACTACTTATATGAATTAAATGAGATGCTCCACACCAGGAGCTGGGCGATGCCGGGCCGGGTCAGACAGACAGACAGACAGACAGACAGACAGACAGACAGACAGACAGATAGTCGGTAACGGGAACGGGAACTTATATGACTACTTATATGAATTAAATGAGATGCTCCCCACCAAGGACTGGGCGATGCCGGGCCGGGTCAGACAGACAGACAGACAGACAGACAGACAGATAGTCGGTAACGGGAACGGGAACTTATATGACTACTTATATGAATTAAATGAGATGCTCCCCACCAAGGACTGGGCGAAGCCGGGCCGGGTCAGCTAGTCTTATATATTAAAAAGGATGTGTGTGTGTATGTCCATTATGCGTTCGTGAACGGCCCATCCGATTGAGATGAAATTTTCTACACGTCTTCCTTTCATTCTAGCGCAGCCAACTGTGATATATTTTTAGTGTGAAATCGGCTGCTTACTTAATATTATTTAATTTTCATTTTCATTATAATTTCTATACAGCGAGGGGACTTAACTCTGTAAAAGTTATTTCAAGGGGCATAACTTTCAATAAATTTTCTGTATACCTTATAGTCATATTGTTGCATCGTTTTCAAAGATTTATAAACTCTTTGTCTATAGTTATGTACCGGCATATGAGTTATAATAAATAATGATACAATCTTTAAGGCATTTTCAAAGTTTTCATAAAAATAATGCATAATGCATAACATTGTAACTCATCTTTTTATGCTTACGAAGTTATCTACAGTCATGCAGGTGATTAGAAACGGTTTTCATTAAAAATAATGGATGGTGTGTGGAAGGACATTCTTTTAAGTTACTTTATTTTGTTGTATGAATTTAATGAGACGCTACCCGCCAGGAGCTGGGCGAAGCCACGCCGGGTCAGATAGATAGACAGACCCACCTTTTCGCTGCAGTTATCTACAGGCATATGCGTTATAATCCTCCTCCTCCTCTCCTCTCCTCCTCCTACCCTCTTCCTCTTCCCCTCCCCCTCTCCATCCTCCTCCTCCCTCTTTCTCTTCCTCCCTCTTCCTCCTCCTCCTACCTCCTCCTAATCACTCCTCTTCCTTCCTCCTCCCTTCCCCTCCTCTTCCCTCCTACTCCCTCCTCTTCCCTCCTCCTCCTACGTCCTCCCCTCATCCCTCCTCCTCCTTCTCCTCCCCATTTCTCCCTCCTCCTCCTCCTACCTCCTCCTCCTCCCCTTCCTCCTCCCTCCTCCTCCCTTCTCCTCATCCTCTCTCCTCCCTCCTCCTCCTCCCTCTACCTCCTCACTCCTCCTCCCTCCACATCCCTCCTCCTCCATCTTCATCCTCCTCCCTCCTCATCCTCCCTCCTCCTCCTCTCCCTCCTCCTCCTCACTCCTCCTCCCTCTACCTCCTCCCTCCTCCTCCCTCCTCCTCCTCCATCTTCCTCCTTCTCCCTCCTCCTCCTCTCTCCTCCTCCTCCCTCCTCCTCCTCCATCTTCCTCCTTCTCCCTCTCCTCCTCCCTCCTCCTCCCCCTCCTCCTCCTGCGTTCTTCTCCTCCCTCATCCTCCCTCCTCCTTCTCCTTCCTCCTCCCTCTTTCTCCTCCCTCCTCCTCCCTCTTCCTCCTCCCCTCCTCCATCCCCCTCCTCCTCCTTCTTCCTTCCTCCTTCTCCCTCTTCCTCCTCCTCCCCTTCTCCTTGCTCTCCTCCTCCCTCCTCCTCCTCCTAATTACTCCTCCTCCCTTCTCCTCCTCTCTTCTTCCTCCTCCTCCCTCCTCCATAAATAATAAAACATTCATCCAATAATAACCCATTTATTTAACAATAATCCATTCATCCAATAATAACTCTTTCATCCATTACAAACCCATTTATCTAGTTAAAACATATTCATTTAATAAAATTCATGTATCCAAAAATGGACCATTTATTCAATAACCTATTCATCTAATAACCTATTCATCTAATAACCTATTCATCTAATAACAAACCCTTCATCTAATAATGACCCATTCATCTAATAATGACCCATTCATCTAATAATAACCCATTCATCTAATAATAACCCATTAATCTAATAATAATCATTTATCCAATAATAATGCATTCATCTAATCTATCAACCCATTTGCCAAAGTACTCGAGACAATAGTAACAGGCAAGTTACAGCACCACTTGGAAAATTATAAACTGCTCCCCAAAGGTTCTTGGGAGTTACCAGCCTGGAAAGGACACCTGGGCTAATGTGTCATCACTTGCATTTGATGTCTATGAGGGATTCCAGAATAAACAGGAGACAGGTGCGGTGGCACCTGACCTTGAAAAGGCTTACAACTGGGTTAGGTATAATTGTTTGATATACTGTTTTGGACATGGAAGTCTGCCTTTGGATTGTTAAATGGATTGTGACAGTACTTTACCAGCGTAAAATGGCACTTCGCATGGATTCTTGGACTTCTGACCCCTTCTTTATTACACCTGGGTTGCCACAGGTATCTGCCATGTCCCCAGTGCTCTTTAATGTATAAACCAGCAAAGTCACATCAATTGAGGCACCAGGAAT
Source organism: Cepaea nemoralis (assembly GCA_014155875.1). NCBI lineage: Eukaryota > Metazoa > Mollusca > Gastropoda > Stylommatophora > Helicidae > Cepaea > Cepaea nemoralis. The sequence goes on from JACEFZ010020250.1 coordinate 4,912, forward strand.
TAGCAGAATCTTTACATTCGCAGATGATATGCTGGTGTACAAACAGGGCAGAGAAAGGGAAACAATGGCTGAAAACTTACAGTTAGCAGAAAACAGGGTAGTGGAGTGGTGCTTGGATTCAGGGTCTGTAATAAATACAGACAAGGCATTGGTTGTGTGGTATTCAAGAGCTATACCAATGGTAGCACAGCTACTGTCAGAGTCTCCTATGTCAGACAGATCAAAAGGTAGGGATCAGATGCAGCCATACACAAGTTTGCTGCCATTGTAGGTAGACTGAGAACAGTCAAATGCTAAGGGAACAATAATCTGCTGCCTTGTAGGTAGACTGGGGACAGTCAAAGGCTAGGGAAAGATAACCTGCTACCTTGTAGGTAGACGGGACAGTTAAAGGTTAGGGAAAGATAACCTGCTATCTTGTAGGTAGATTGGAGACAGTCAAAGGCTAGGGAAAGATAACCTGCTACCATATATGTAGACGGGGCAGTCAAAGGCTAGGGAAAGATAACCTGCTACCTTCTAGATAGACTGGGGCTAGTCAAAGACTAGAGAAATATAACCTGCTGTCTTGAAGGTAGACTGGAGACAGTCAAAGGCTAGGGAAAGATAACCTGCTACCTTGTATGTAGACCGGGGACAGTCAAAGGCTAGGGAAAGATAACCTGCTGTCTTGTAGGTAGACCGGGGACAGTCAAAGGCTAGGGAAAGATAACCTGCTGTCTTGTAGGTAGACCGGGACAGTCAAAGGCTAGGGAAAGATAACCTGCTGTCCTTGTAGGTAGACGATGGACAAGTCAAAGGCTAGGGAAAGATAACCTGCTGTCTTGTAGGTAGACCAGGGACAATCAAAGGCTAGGGAAAGATAACCTGCTGTCCTTGTAGGTAGACCGGGGACAGTCAAAGGTTAGGGAAAGATAACCTCCTGTCTTGTAGGTAGACCAGAGACAATCAAAGGCTAGGGAAAGATAACCTGCTGTCTTGTAGGTAGACCAGAGACAATCAAAGGCTAGGGAAAGATAACCTGCTGTCTTGTAGGTAGTAGACTGGGGACAGTCAAAGGCTAGGGAAAGATAACCTGCTACCTTGTAGGTAAACCGGAGACAGTCAAAGGCTAGGGAAAGATAACCTGCTGTCTTGTAGGTAGACCAGGGACAATCAAAGGCTAGGGAAAGATAACCTGCTGTCTTGAAGGTAGACTGGGGACAGTCAAAGGCTACGGAATGCAAACCCAGAATAATGCTTGTCGAAGTCCGATGTACTGAGCCACAGGCTTGAGGAAACAGTGCAACATAACTCAATTAATGATATCTTTTTCCTATAAAAATAAAAATAAATCTTTTATTAATATTAATGTTCAAGATGCAGAGGATAATTTTATTGCTCGCATTTCTATATAATATTGTTTTTGTATAAACACATATTGGCAACTTGCCATCTTAACAAATTGATTGATTGATTGATTGATTGATTTAGGAACCGACATTACAGCAATCGGGGCATTCCCATAAGCGCTCCGTCCCTATCCCCAGCAGCCAGCGAAGAGCTCCAACACCGATAGTACCAGTAGCAATCTGATTATATGTCCATCTCGCCTTTCCTCTGAGCGCCGAGCGCCTGCCAGATTCCCTCTTCACTCCTCGCTGTCTCATTCCTGCCAGACCATAGTGATTCATTTGCTCCTCCGAGGTGTACTATCATCTTAACAGATGATAGATTGTTACATTATGCTTGAAAAGTATACCCCAGATGAAAGGTAACACCAATATATCTGGAACATTACAAGGTGCAGAAGTCGCCGGATCAGCAAAGCAATGTGCTAACTGACCGCCTGACGGATCTTTGATCTTAGACCAGATGCTGACCAAGACTTTGGGCATGGTCTGGCCTGCCATGGCATTTAGTCTTTAGATTGCATTTCTTTGTACTGTGTAAACACAATAATCTCATATTATGACATGAGATGTATGACATCTCTATTGCTGATATTTCTTCTCCAACAGAGATCATGACTGGGAAGGCATCAACTGCTGTGGCAGCTCCAGATGATGCAGATGAGGAAGTAAGTAAAGGTTTTTATTTTCTTTAGTATAGTCTGCCACTTTTGTGTCTTTGATCTGTTTAATGTTGGGCATATACTCTCTTGCTTGCCTGCTGACCCAGTGGTCTTTGCTCTGTTTAATGCCAGGCATATTCACATAACTTAATATATAACTCTGCAGTTATCACCTGATGAGATGCAGCAAAAATATACCAGGCAAGGAACTGTGCAATATTTTATTATGGTGTCTTTGTTTAAATGATTGATTGATTGATTGATCTAGGAACCGACATCACAGCATTCGGGACATTCCCATAAGCGCTCCGTCCCCATCCTCAGCAACCAGCGAAGAGTTCCAGCACTAATAGTTCCAGTAGCAATCTGATTATATGTCCGTCTCGCCTTTCCTCTGAGCGTCGAGCGTCGGCCAGATCCCCTCGTCACCCCTCGCTGCCTCATTCTAACCAGACTATGGTGATCAATTTGCTCCTCCGAGGTGTACACGTGCTCCCACAAGGCCGCAACCACATCTGTCTTGTCATGCATCAATACTCCACCAAGTTTAAATGTTATACAGAAATCAAGGATGTCATTACTATTTAAGTGGGACATTGACTTTATTACCTCATTAGATTTCTAGGTAAGTAAATGCTGGAAATGATCTAGCTGACACGGCTGTTTCATAATAAACTCTTCCTTTTAGAACATAGCTACTATGTAATTTCATGCTCAGTATCCTAAGCCACTTCAGGTAGCTTGGAATGATTGATCAGGTCTGTAAAGGATTAACTTTCTTTGCACACACAGATACCTTAATAAGTGCTCTAGTCTTCTCCCATAGATCACACAAGAGGTTTTAAACAAAGTACACAATCTCTGTAGCAGCTGTAAGGATATAGTTGTATGTGTACAAGAACAACATCACATATGTTGTTCTTGTTGTGGGTAGATGGTGTAATCTTGAAATTTAGCCTGGGCCTTTTCAACCTGGCAGACACATAAGTGAAGCTGATGTGAAACAGCGATGATAATGTCATGAACACATTCAGACGAGGTTTTGATGTCTAGGCTCATCGCCGGCTAAGTGAGGGAAAGATTGGCCATCTATTCCTACATGCATTCAGGCAAACAAAATGTGATGGCGCTGTCACATTACAGTCCTATAGGAGGACACTACTTTGGGACAGTTTTTGTTTTAGAAACTAGCTTCTAGTATTTCTGACTCAGTATCCAAGCCTCCCCAGGTACCTTGGCTGGTTGACTGGTATGTAAAGATCTTGGCTGGTTGATTGGTCTGTAAAGATCTTGCCTGGTTGATTGGTCTGTAAAGATATTGGCTGGTTGGTTGGTCTGTAAAGATATTGGCTGGTTGGTTGGTCTGTAAAGATCTTGGCTGGTTGGTTGGTCTGTAAAGATCTTGGTTGGTTGGTTGGTCTGTAAAGATCTTGGCTGGTTGATTGGTCTGTACAGATCTTGGCTGGTTGGTTGGTCTGTAAAGATCTTGGTGGTTGGTTGGTCTGTACATATCTTGGCTGGCTGGTTGGTCTGTACAGATCTTGGCTGGCTGATTGGTCTGTAAAGATATTGCTGCGGCTGATGCTTTGGTACCTAGTAAGATATTGGCTGGTTGATTGGTCTGTAAAGATCGTGGCTTTTTGATTGGTCTGTAATGATCTTGCCTGGCTGATTAGTCTGTAAAGATATTGGCTGGCTGATTGGTCTGTAAAGATATTGGCTGGGTGATTGGTCTGTACAGATCATGGCTGGTTGATTGGTCTGTAAAGATCTTGGCTGGTTGGTTGGTCTGTAAACACCTTGGCTGGTTTATTGGTCTGTACATATCTTGGCTGTTTGGTTGGTCTGTACATATCTTGGCTGGCTGATTGGTCTGTAAAGATCTTGGCTGGTTGATTGGTCTGTAAAGATTTTGGCTGGTTGATTGGGCTGTAAAGATCTTGGCTGGTTGATTGGTCTGTAAAGATATTGGCTGGTTGATTGGTCTGTAAAGATCTTGCCTGGCTGATTGGTCTGTAAAGATATTGGCGGGCTGATTGGTCTGTAAAGATATTGGCTGGTTGATTGGTCTGTATAGATCATGGCTGGTTGATTGGTCTGTAAAGATCTCGGCTGGTTGATTGGTCTGTAAAGATCTTGGCTGGTTGGTTGGTCTTTACATATCCTGGCTGGTTGGTTGGTCTGTACATATCTTTGTTGGTTGGTTTATCTGTACAGATCTTGGCTGGCTGATTGATCTGTAAAAAAATTGGCTGGCTGATTGGTCTGTAAAGATATTGGCTGGCCGATTGGTCTGTAAAGATATTGGCCGGTTGATTGGTCTGTAAAGATCATGGCTGGTTGATTGGTCTATAAAGAAATTGGCTGGTTGGTTGGTCTGTAAAGATCTTGGCTGGTTGGTTGGTCTGTACATATCTTGGCTGGTTGATTGGTCTGTACATATCTTGGCTGGTTGGTTGGTCTGTACAGATCTTGGCTGAGTGATTATTCTGTAAAGATATTGGCTGGCTGATTGGTCTGTAAAGATATAGGCTGGCTGATAGGTCTGTAAAGATATTGGCTGGTTGATTGGTCTGTAAAGATCTTGGCTGGTTGATTGGTCTGGAAAGATCTTGGCTGGTTGGTTAGTCTGTATATATCTTGGCTGGTTGGTTAATCTGTACATATCTTGGCTGGTTGATTGGTCTGTACATATCTTGACTGGTTGGTTGGTCTGTACAGATCTTGGCTGGCTGATAGGTCTGTAAAGATATTGGTTGGCTGATTGGTCTGTAAAGATATAGGCTGGCTGATTGGTCTGTAAAGATCTTGGCTGGTTGGTTGGTCTGTAAAGATCTTAGTTGGTTGGTCTGTAAAGATCTTGGCTGGTTGGTTGGTCTGTACATATCTTGGCTGGTTGGTTGGTCTGTACAGATCTTGGCTGGCTGATTGGTCTGTAAAGATATTGGCTGGCTGATTGGTCTGTAAAGATATTGGCTGGCTGATTGGTCTGTAAAGATATTGGCTGGTTGATTGGTCTGTAAAGATCTTGGCTGGTTGATTGGTCTGTAAAGATATTGGCTGGTTGATTGGTCTGTAAAGATCTTGGCTGGTTGATTGGTCTGTAAAGATATTGGCTAATTGATTGGTCTGTAAAGATTTTGGCTGGTTGAATGGTCAGTAAAGATCTTGGCTGGTTGATTGGTCTGTAAAGATATTGGCTGGCTGATTGGTCTGTAAAGATATTGGCTGGTTGATTGGTCTGTAAAGGTCTTGGCTGGTTGATTGGTCTGTAAAGATTTTGGCTGGTTGATTGGTCTGTAAAGATCTTGGCTGGTTGATTGGTCTGTAAAGATCTTGGCTGGTTGATTGGTCTGTAAAGATATTGGCTGGTTGATTTGTCTGTAAAGATCGTGGCTGGTTGATTGGTCTGTAACGATTTTTTGCTGGTTGATTGTTCTGTAAAGATATTGGCTGGCTGATTGGTCTGTAAAGATATTGGCTGGTTGATTGGTCTGTACAGATCATGGCTATTTGATTGGTCTGTAAAGATCTTGGCTGGTTGATTGGTCTGTAAAGACCTTGGCTGGTTGGTTGGTCTGTAAAGATCTTGGCTGGTTGGTTGGTCTGTAAAGATCTTGGCTGGTTGGTTGGTTTGTACAGATCTTGGTTGGTTGGTTGGTCTGTACAGATCTTGGCTGGCTGATTGATCTGTAAAAATATTGGCTGACCGATTGGTCTGTAAAGATATTGGCTGGTTGATTGGTCTGTAAAGATCATGGCTGGTTGATTGGTCTATAAAGATCTTGGCTTGTTGGTCTGAAAAGATCTTGGCTGGTTGGTTGGTCTGTACATATCTAGGCTGGTTGGTTGGTCTGTACAAATCTTGGCTGGTTGGTTGGCCTGTACAGATCTTGGCTGGCTGATTGGTCTGTAAAGATATTGGCTGGCTGATTGGTCTGTAAAGATATAGGCTGGTTGATTGGTCTGTAAAGATATTGGCTGGTTGATTGGTCTGTAAAGATCTTGGCTGGTTGATTGGTCTGTAAAGATCTTGGCTGATTGATTGGTCTGTAAAGATATTGGCTGGTTGATTGGTCTGTAAAGATAGTGGCTGGTTGATTGGTCTGTAAAGCGATTGGCTGGTTGATTGGTCTGTAAAGATCTTGGTTTGTTGATTGGTCTGTAAAGATATTGGCTGGTTGATTGGTCTGTAAAGATATTGGCTGGTTGATTGGTCTGTAAAGATATTGGCTGGTTGATTGGTCTGTAAAGATCTTGGCTGATTGATTGGTCTGTAAAGATCTTGGCTGGTTGGTTAGTCTGTAAAGATCTTGGCTGGTTGGTTGGTCTGTACATATCTTGGCTGGTTGGTTAATCTGTACATATCTTGGCTGGTTAGTTGGTCTGTACATATCTTGGCTGGTTGGTTGGTCTGTACAGATCTTGGCTGGCTGATTGGTCTGTAAAGATATTGGATGGCTGATTGGTCTGTAAAGATATTGGCTGGCTGATTGGTCTGCAAAGATATTGGCTGGTTGATTGGTCTGTAAAGGTCTTGGCTGGTTGATTGGTCTGTAAAGATTTTGGCTGGTTGATTGGTCTGTAAAGATCTTAGCTGGTTGATTGGTCTGTAAAGATATTGGCTGTTTGATTGGTCTGTAAAGATATTGGCTGGTTGATTGGTCTGTAAAGATCGTTGCTGGTTGATTAGTCTGTAATGATTTTGCCTGGCTGATTGGTCTGTAAAGATATTGGCTGGCTGATTGGTCTGTAAAGATATTGGCTGGTTGATTGGTCTGTACAGATCATGGCTGGTTGATTGGTCTGTAAAGATCATGGCTGGTTGGTTGGTCTTTACATATCCTGGCTGGTTGGTTGGTCTGTACATATCTTTGCTGGTTGGTTGGTCTATACAGATCATGGCTGGCTGATTGGTCTGTAAAGATATTGGCTTGCTGATTGGTCTGTAAATATATTGGCTGGCTAATTGGTCTGTAAAGATAATGGCTGGTTGATTGGTCTGTAAAGATCTTGGCTGGTTGATTGGTCTGTAAAGATCTTGGCTGGTTGATTGGTCTGTAAAGATATTGGCTGGTTGATTGGTCTGTAATGATATTGGCTGGTTGATTGGTCTGTAAAGATATTGGCTGGTTGATTGGTCTGTAAAGATCTTGGCTGGTTGGTTGGTCTGTAAAGATCTTAGTTGGTTGGTCTGTAAAGATCTTGGCTGGTTGGTTGGTCTGTACATATCGTGGCTGGTTGGTTGGTCTGTACATATCTTGTCTGGTTGGTTGGTCTGTACATATCTTGGCTGGTTGGTTGGTCTGTACAGATCTTGGCTGGCTCATTGGTCTGTATAGATATTGGCTGGCTGATTGGTCTGTAAAGATATTGGCTGGTTGATTGGTCTGTACAGATCATGGCTGGTTGCTTGGTCTGTAAAGATCTTGGCTGGTTGATTGGTCTGTAAAGACCTTGGCTGGTTGATTGGTCTGTAAAGATCTTGGCTGGTTGGTTGGTCTGTACATATTTTGGCTGTTTGGTTGGTCTGTACATATCTTGGTTGGTTGGTTGGTCTGTACATATCTTGGCTGGCTGATTGATCTGTAAAAATATTGGCTGGCATATTGGTCTGTAAAGATATAGGCTGTCTGATTGGTCTGTAAAGATATTGGCTGGTTGATTGGTCTGTAAAGATCTTGGCTGGTTGATTGGTCTGTAAAGATCTTGGCTGGTTGATTGGTCAGTAAAGATATTGGCTGGTTGATTGGTCTGTAAAGATATTGGCTGGTTGATTGGTCTGTAAAGATATTGGCTGGTTGATTGGTCTGTAAAGATCTTGGCTGGTTGGTTAGTCTGTACATATTTTGGCTGGTTGGTTAATCTGTACATATCTTGGCTGGTTAGTTGGTCTGTACATATCTTGGCTGGTTGGTTGGTCTGTACAGATCTTGGCTGGCTGATTGGTCTGTAAAGATATTGGATGGCTGATTGGTCTGTAAAGATATTGGCTGGTTGATTGGTCTGTAATGATTTTGCCTGGCTGATTGGTCTGTAAAGATATTGGCTGGCTGATTGGTCTGTAAAGATATTGGCTGGTTGATTGGTCTGTACAGATCATGGCTGGTTGATTGGTCTGTAAAGATCATGGCTGGTTGGTTGGTCTTTACATATCCTGGCTGGTTGGTTGGTCTGTACATATCTTGGCTGGTTGGTTGGTCTGTACAGATCATGGCTGGCTGATTGGACTGTAAAGATATTGGCTGGCTGATTGGTCTGTAAATATATTGGCTGGCTAATTGGTCTGTAAAGATAATGGCTGGTTGATTGGTCTGTAAAGATCTTGGCTGGTTGATTGGTCTGTAAAGATCTTGGCTGGTTGATTGGTCTGTAAAGATATTGGCTGGTTGATTGGTCTGTAATGATATTGGCTGGTTGATTGGTCTGTAAAGATATTGGCTGGTTGATTGGTCTGTACAGATCATGGCTGGTTGCTTGGTCTGTAAAGATCTTGGCTGGTTGATTGGTCTGTAAAGACCTTGGCTGGTTGGTTGGTCTGTAAAGATCTTGGCTGGTTGGTTGGTCTGTACATATTTTGGCTGGTTGGTTGGTCTGTACATATCTTGGTTGGTTGGTTGGTCTGTACAGATCTTGGCTGGCTGATTGATCTGTAAAAATATTGGCTGGCATATTGGTCTGTAAAGATATTGGCTGGTTGATTGGTCTGTAAAGATCTTGGCTGGTTGATTGGTCTGTAAAGATCTTGGCTGGTTGATTGGTCAGTAAAGATATTGGCTGGTTGATTGGTCTGTAAAGATATTGGCTGGTTGATTGGTCTGTAATGATATTGGCTGGTTGATTGGTCTGTAAAGATCTTGGCTGGTTGATTGGTCTGTAAAGATCTTGGCTGGTTGGTTAGTCTGTACATATTTTGGCTGGTTGGTTAATCTGTACATATCTTGGTTGGTTGGTTGGTCTGTACATATCTTGGCTGGTTGGTTGGTCTGTACAGATCTTGACTGGCTGATTGGTCTGTAAAGATATTGGCTGGCTGATTGGTCTGTAAAGATATAGGCTGGCTTATTGGTCTGTAAAGATATTGGCTGGTTGATTGGTCTGTAAAGATCTTGGCTGGTTGGTTGGTCTGTAAAGATCTTGGCTGGTTGATTGGTCTGTAAAGATATTGGCTGGTTGATTGGTCTGTAAAGATATTGGCTGGTTGATTGGTCTGTAAAGATATTGGCTGGTTGATTGGTCTGTAAAGATATTGGCTGGTTGATTGGTCTGTAAAGATCTTGGCTGGTTGGTTAGTCTGTAAAGATCTTGGCTGGTTGGTTGGTATGTACATATCTTGGCTGGTTGGTTAATCTGTACATATCTTGGCTGGTTGGTTGGTCTGTACATATCTTGGCTGGTTGGTTGGTCTGTACAGATCGTGGATGGCTGATTGGTCTGTAAAGATAATGGATGGCTGATTGGTCTGTAAAGATATTGGCTGGCTGATTGGTCTGCAAAGATATTGGCTGGTTGATTGGTCTGTAAAGGTCTTGGCTGGTTGATTGGTCTGTAAAGATTTTGGCGGGTTGATTGGTCTGTAAAGATATTGGCTGGTTGATTGGTCTGTAAAGATCGTGGCTGGTTGATTGGTCTGTAATGATCTTGCCTGGCTGATTGGTCTGTAAAGATATTGTCTGGCTGATTGGTCTGTAAAGATATTGGCTGGTTGATTGGTCAGTACAGATCATGACTGGTTGATTGGTCTGTAAAGATCTTGGCTGGTTGGTTGGTCTGTAAAGACCTTGGCTGGTTGGTTGGTCTGTACATATCTTGTCTGGTTGGTTGGTCTGTACATATCTTGGCTGGTTGGTTGGTCTGTACAAATCTTGGCTGGCTGATTGGTCTGTAAAGATCTTGGCTGGTTGGTTGGTCTGTAATGATTTTGGCTGGTTGATTGGTCTGTAAAGATCTTGGCTGGTTGATTGGTCTGTAAAGATATTGGCTGGTTGATTGGTCTGTAAAGATCTTGCCTGGCTGATTGGTCTGTAAAGTTATTGGCTGTCTGATTGGTCTGTAAAGATATTGGCTGGTTGATTGGTCTGTAAAGATCATGGCTGGTTGGTTGGTCTTTACATATCGTGGCTGGTTGGTTGGTCTGTACATATCTTGTCTGGTTGGTTGGTCTGTTCATATCTTTGCTGGTTGGTTGGTCTGTACAGATCTTGGCTGGCTGATTGGTCTGTAAAGATATTGGCTGGCTAATTGGTCTGTAAAGATATTGGCTGGCTGATTGGTCTGTAAAGATATTGGCTGGTTGATTGGTCTGTAAAGATCTTGGCTGGTTGATTGGTCTGTAAAGATATTGGCTGATTGATTGGTCTGTAAAGATATTGGCTGGTTGATTGGTCTGTAAAGATCTTGGCTGGTTGGTTGGTCTGTAAAGATCCTAGTTGGTTGGTTTGTAAAGATCTTGGCTGGTTGGTTGGTCTGTACATATCTTGGCTGGTTGGTTAATCTGTACATATCTTGGCTGGTTGATTGGTCTGTAAAGGTCTTGGCTGGTTGATTGGTCTGTAAAGATTTTTGCTGGTTGATTGGTCTGTAAAGATATTGGCTAGTTGATTGGTCTGTAAAGATCTTGGCTGGTTGATTGGTCTGTAAAGATCTTGGCTGGTTGATTGGTCTGTAAAGATATTGGCTGGTTGATTGGTCTGTAAAGATCGTGGCTGGTTGATTGGTCTGTAAAGATTTTTTGCTGGTTGATTGTTCTGTAAAGTTATTGGCTGGCTGATTGGTCTGTAAAGATATTGGCTTGTTGATTGGTCTGTACAGATCATGGCTGGTTGATTGGTCTGTAAAGATCTTGGCTGGTTGATTGGTCTGTAAAGACCTTGGCTGGTTGGTTGGTCTGTAAAGATCTTGGCTGGTTGGTTGGTCTGTACATATCTTGGATGGTTGGTTGGTCTGTACAGATCTTGGTTGGTTGGTTTGTCTGTACAGATCTTGGCTGGCTGATTGATCTGTAAAAATATTGGCTGGCTGATTCGTCTGTAAAGATATTGACTGACCGATTGGACTGTAAAGATATTGGCTGGTTGATTGGTCTGTACAGATCTTGGCTGGTTGGTTGGTATTAAAGATCTTGGCTGGTTGATTGGTATGTAAAGATATTGGCTGGTTGATTGGTCTGTAAAGATATTGGCTGGTATATTGGTCTGTACAGATCTTGGCTGGTTGATTGGTCTGTACAGATCTTGGCTTGTTGATTGGTCTGCAAAGATCTTGACTGGTTGATTGGTCTGTAAAGATCTTGGCTGGTTGGTTGGTCTGTAAAGATATTGGCTGGTTGGTTGGTATGTAAAGATATTGGCTGGTTGATTGGTTTGTTAAGATCTTGGCTTGTTGATTGGTCTGTACAGATCGTGGCTGGTTGGTTCGTCTGTAAAGATATTGGCTGGTTGATTGGTTTGTAAAGATTTTGGCTGGTTGGTTGGTTTGTACAGATCTTGGCTTGTTGATTGGTCTGTAAGATCTTGGCTTGTTGATTAGTCTGCAAAGATCTTGGTTTGAGTCTGTTGTCAATGAAACACCTTAAGCTCGTGGACAAACATGACCACCCCCTGACCTAACCCTAGCCATTCTTTATGTCTGTGTCTGTCTCTCTGTCTGTGTCTGTCTCTTCCCCCTGGGGGACCAGGATGGAGTGTGTTGACAATGAAACACCTTAAACCCGTGGACATGACCACCCCCAGACTTAAACCCAGCCAGTCTGTCAGTTCTCCCGGGGGGCCCAGCTGGAGTTTGTGGACCATGAAACACCTCAAGCCCATGGACAAACATAAACACGATAGACCTAACCTCAGCCTGTCTGTCTGTCCTGTGCTGAATCATGACCTGGTGACATCCTGAAATGCTTCTCCACAGATATAAAGTTCCAGTACTGGCCTTGTACACCCTGTGGTTTCTGAGCTTGGAGAGGAAAAAAATAACTGTGTAACACAGTCCCCATGGTGATGATACTTTGGTGCCTGACCTGGCTCCGATAGATGCAAGCTCTTTTTAGAGTTAAATTAGACAGAATGTCAATGCATCAAACCTAATATTTAAAGCTAGAATAAGAAGATGAAGAGAAGAAGAAGTAAAACAGAAGAAGAGAAGGAACAAAAGAAGAAAAAAGAAGAAGTAAAACAGAAGAAGAGAAAGAACAAAAGAAGAAAAAGAAGCAGGAACAACAGCTGCTGGAGGAAGAGGCAGATAAAGAAGAGAAGATGAGGAGGAAGAGAAAGAGAAGGTGGGGAGGAGAAGACGTACCTGGCTATTTTCATTACAAAAGTGTAAGACTTTCTTCATACAAGTGAGAAGATATCTACTCTGGTTTAATTATACTTGTACGTGGACAGTGCAATATTCTTCTTCTGTCTTTTATGTTCTTATGGAACATAGGCCCTCAATGAACTGATACCAAGCCCTTCTATCTTTTATAAAATGAAAAAACAAAATTATTTGCATATCCTTTATCAGTCGGCGCAGGCAACACCAGCATTGTTTGGTTATTTGTGATTAGTTAGGACAAGTTTATGTTTAGTAGTTTGTCAATGCTTTATGAACGACCGGCATACATACCATTGTATTAAAACCAGTGTAAGATGGTCTGCTGCCAAATCTCCACAGCTGTGGTTCAAACACAGTATGCAGAATTACAATTGTGTCTGTAACCCTACGAGACAGAGCTCGAGAGATAACAAACACAGACAGGGCACAAAATCCTTACAACGAGCTCAAACCTGGTGAACAGAAATCACATTGGCGAGATGCAATATTATTATTGTATTATTATGGCTTTCTTTACCAATTCATCTCCCCACTGTGATCTGTGATGTCTGTTCAAGCTTGAGCTCATTGTAAGGTATGTACACTGTATCTGTGTTTATCTCTTTCACAGGAGCCACACAAATCTAACAGTTTAAATTTTATATTATAAGGGGCGTTCATTTGAAATCCGTTAGTGCTGCACTGCGCGTAATTGCGTACGTTGAACATGATCATGTCATAGTCATGTGATAAGTACTGACCAATTAATAAAAGAGCATATGCTTATCGTCCCATGATGCATAGGTTCTGTTTCTGACCATTGAAAAAATGGCCGGGTTGATCCAAAATCCGTCCAAAGAAGCTCAAAGGGCGGTGATTCAGTTTCTTTCATTTGAAGGATGTCAACCAGTGGACATTCATCGAGGAATGCAGGCAGCATACAGTAAAAAATGAGTGTCGAAGACAACGTGACAGACTGGGCACAAATTTTTACGAAAGGACGTCAGTTCATGACAGATCTTTGACAGCCGGGTTAAGCGCATATTGTTGCAACACAAAAAAGCCATCGCCAAAATTGATGCAGCAGTACAGATGAACCGTTGTCGAAGCATATGTTCGCAAGCAATTGGCACAATTCAAATGGTCATTCGTAAGAAACTACAATATCGGAAGGTGTGTACCATGGATGTTGACCGACCACCAAAAAGAGGAATGCGTGTGATGGTGTTTGAACCACTTGCTGCGTTACAGAATGGAGGGTGATGCATTTCTCTTCCGCATAGTGGCAGGCGGTGAATCATAGTGTCACCACTTTGAGCCGAGCAGCAAAAGAGAGAGCATGCAATGGTAGCATGCTGGATCACCAAAAGCCGAAAAATTCAAGTTATAGGTGTCCACTGGTAAGGTTATGCTGAGCGCATTTTTTGACAATGAAGTGCTATTGTTGGCCGACTTTAAAGAACCTGGTGTCAAAATCAACTCTACCCCCTACTTGGAAACACTAGACAAGCTGCAAAAAGCCATCAAGAATAAACAAACCGGCATGCTTTCTCGCGGTGTCATTTTGTTGCACGATAATGCTCGTTCGCATGTCGCAAGGATTGTGCAGGAAGCATTTTCAAGGAAGAAGTGGAAAATTCTGCAACATCCAGCCTATAGTCCTGATATGTCACCATGTGATTTTCATTTGTTCGGACGTCTAAAAAAAGCTCTCAATGGGCAATGATTTCACACAGATGCAGACGTAATGAATGTGGTAAACACTTGGTTCAGTGAGCAACCACAATCCTCTTTTGCGGACAGCATTCGCCACCTACCTAAGCAATGGGATGCTTGCCTGAATGCCTACTGCGACTTTTTCTGACCAACCCATGATGCATAATTCATTCAAAATGAATGCTTCGTTTAATTCTACTACACCTGTTAGTGTCTCTTTCATGCTTTTGTAATAAAGCCATTGGATTGGGTTTCAAATGAACATCCCTAATATCATATTCTTCTGCAGTAGTTATTCCTCCTATCTGTTGTCATGTCCTGAAACTGCCTTTATGTCTTCCCTATGTTATTCACCCATATGTTATGGGAAGCAAGTGTGTCAGGTCTTAGTCAGATATGACTGAGCTACCGTATAACAGTAGACGGTACTACCTGCTTTCTGTTAGCGCCGAACGTTGGGCGGCGCTTACCAAACCCGACACCCCACATTGTGCTAACGGCTTTGGGCGGAAGAGCGCAATTGGAAGGGTACAAGCCTTACCCTGGTGCGAGGAAATGCAAGCTAAAGACAGAATGTCATGGCAGGGCAGACCAGGCCCTAAGACTTGGATGGCGGCTGGTCTAGGATCGAAGCTCCGACAGGCGGACAGTTAGAGCATTGCTTTGCTGATCCGGCAGCTTCTGCAGCTTGTCTTGTTCCAGATGTAGGGGTGTTACCTTTCCTCTGGAGTGAACTAGGCAGGCTGAGAGAGGGATCATGCTGCATGGGCAACACATCTCTATATTTTAGCCCAGACTTTGTTAAAAATAGAAACCTCAAGCTACGGCTTGCAACCTGGAACGTGAGAACCATGTGTCCAGGATTTTCCACTGACTTGACCAATATTGACGATGTGAGAAAAACGGCTGTGATTGATGCGGAACTCAATCGTCTTAACATTGATATTGCTGGCCTGCAGGAGACTCGCCTCGCTGAGGAAGGGTCACTCAGGGAAAACAATTACCCCCTTTTTTTGGAAGGGTAGACGGCAGGCAGAAAAAAGGCAACATGGTGTGGGCTTTGCAGTGAAGAATTCGCTACTGGGAATGATTGAAATTCCAGCAGGAGGAAATGAAAGACTATTATCTCTGCGCTTGGCAACCTCTCGTGGTTTCGCCACCATTATTACTGCATATGCACCAACACTCGATTCCTCTGATGATGTGAAGGATTAGTTCTATGAGGAGTTAGACTCCGTGATCAAGGCAGTTCCAAAATCTGACTACATTTATATGCTCGGTGATTTCAATGCTCGTGTGGGCAAGGACTCGAGTTCATGGCCAGTGTGCCTTGGAAAATACAACATCGGTCGCATGAATGAAAATGGGCACAGGCTGCTGGAGCATTGCACCAGTAATGACCTATGTATTACAAACTCCTTTTTTAAAACAAAAGAGATGCATAAGGTCACATGGAAACATCCAAGATCCGGCCATTGGCACCAGCTGGACTTCATCATCACACGGAGACAACATCTGAACCATATACCATAGACTCGAAGTTACCACAGTGCTGACTGTGATAAGATCATTCTTTGGTTGTTGCAAGGGTTAGACTGAGACCAAAGAGAATCTACACAGCTAAACACAAATCTAGCCCCAGGATTAATATTATTAACACTCATGATCCTGAAAAGTGCTTTCAGTTTCAACAGCAACTTGAAGACGCTTTCACTGATACACCAGAAAATTGTACAGTAAATGAAAAGTGGGGTCAACTTAAGGAAACTCTTTAGAAAACTGCCGTAGGGGTTTACGGCACTGTGGATCATAAGAGGCAGGACTGGTTTGCGGCAAACAGCGAGACTCTGCAGCCCTTGATTGATAAGAAGAAGAAAGCTCTCTTAAGAAACAAGGAAAGACCAACGCGTAACACTCTGAGTGAGCTAAGTCAAGCTAGGATGAATGTGCAAAAGGCTGCCAGGCAGTGTGCAAATGATTGTTGGATCAAGTTATGTGAGTCCATTCAAATCGCAAGTGATAAGGGAAACATAAGAAGCATGTATGAAGGAATAAAGAAAGCCTGTGGTCCAGTGATCAAAAGAAGTGCACCACTGAAAACCTTGACTGGAGAAATCATCACTGATAAGAAACAGCAGGTGGACAGATGGGTGGAGCACTATTTGGAGCTTTACTCAAGTGAGACCAAACTAGCGGATTATGCCCTCAGCGCCATAGAGGTTCTACCAACTCTTGACCACCTGGACACACTTCCCACCATAACAGAAGTTAAGTGTGCTATAAATGAACTTGCATCTGGCAAGGCTCCAGGTAAGGATGGGATTCCAATAGACGTTATCAGGAATGGGCAAGACACACTCACTCTACAGATCCACCAGCTAATAGAGCTATGCTGGCAAGAAGGACAAGTCCCACAGGATTTCAAAGATTCAAGCATCATAACACTGTACAAGAACAAGGGCGATCGGAGCGACTGCAACAACTATAGCGGAATCTCACTTCTGTGTATTGTTGGAAAAGTATTTGCCAGAATATTTCTGCGCAGACTTCAAATCTTAGGCGATCAAGTCTACCCCGAATCACAGTGTGGCTTTCGACAGAACCGGTCTACCATTGATATGATATTCTCATTGCGACAAATGCAAGAAAAATGCCGTGAACAGAATCAACCACTGTTTATTGCCTTCATCGACCTCACAAAGGCATTTGATTTGGTCAGTCGTGAGGGTCTGTTCAATGGCACTAAAGAAGATTGGCTGCCCACCAACTCTTCTGTCCATTGTGGAATCGTTCCACAAAGGCATGAAGGGTATAATCAAGTTTGATGGTGCAACTTCTGAAGAGTTTGAAATCAAGAGTGGAGTTAAGCAAGGTTGTGTACTAGCTCCCACCCTCTTTGGAATATACTTTTCACTTCTACTGAAATATGCTTTTCGTGATCAGGATGGTGGTATATACATTCACTCACGCTCAGATGGCGGCCTCTACAATGCTCAGAGATTGAAGGCCAAGACCAAAATTAGGAGGGTACTGATCAGAGAGTTGCTTTTTGCAGATGATGCTACAGTTACGACCCACTCTGAGGAAGAATTGCAATGTCTACTATCTGCATTCTCCAATGCTTGTTCTGAATTTGGTTTAACAATTAGCAAAAAGAAGACACAGATTATGTCACAAGGTGCACATGGGGTACCATCAATCTTTATTGACGACGCCGAACTAGAGATGGTAGACCATTTTACATATCTAGGATCAGAGGTAAATAGCAAATTATCCCTAGATCAGGAAATCAACATCCGGATTAGTAAGGCAGCAGCAACAATGAACAGGTTAAGAAAAGAGTCTGGGAGAACAGGAAGCTTACTGCCAAAACAAACGTCCTTGTCTATCAAGCCTGTGTCCTTAGTACTCTTCTTTATGGCAGTGAAACCTGGACAACTTACTCACACCAAGAGAAACGTTTAAACAGCTTTCATATGCAGTGTCTGCGAAGAATTCTTGGTATTAAGTGGCAAGACAAAATCACAAATACTGAAGTATTGGAAAGATCAGGTTGTGTGACGGTTTATTCCATGCTCAGTCTTCGTAGACTTAGATGGATAGGACATCTTAGGAGGATGGATGATGGTAGAATACCAAAGGACATCTTTTTTGGTGAATTACAGATGGGTAAGAGATCTCAGGGTCGGCCTCTACTACGATACAAAGATGTGTGTAAGATGGGACATGATTGATACAGGCATTGATAATGCACATTGGGAGCAAGTCGCCGCTGAACGTGTTGCATGGAGGGCAAACATCAGAAATGGAATAAAGACAAAGGAGAAAATTATTGCAGATAAGTCACACACCGAGCGTGTGAGACGTAAGATGGTGGATGATGGCTGGAAATGACCAGGTGTTCACATGCACCCACTGTGAACGGACATTTACAGCGTAAATTGGCCTTATCAGTCACATTCGCTACCACCATAGGTAGAATTTATTATGCCTTTTTAAAGCACAAACTATCGTCTGTCAAGACGGCAAGGTGCCAATCTGATCTGAAATCTATGGGAAGCAAAGAATCTACCATGAATGTCATACAAAATAACCTGGAAGGGTTGACTTGGATCTGACTACCTCATCTCATAGAAAACTTTAACTGCAAAACTCAGCCAACCATGGACAAGTCTAAAGAAAAGGATGATCAGGTATATATGTGTTATTACATTTGTCTTTATATCAGTGAGGTGATTTTTCATGAATCACAAGACATTGCACAAGACAATCAATAGTTTGTGTATGTCGTTAATGACTTCTTTACTTTCAATAGTCCAAACCAGCTAATTAAAAACACTACAGTTTTGCAAGCCAAAGTATTTTACCTTAGATATACACTGTCTTTTGGCTTTGTGGGGTTCATGATGTATGAAACATGCCTTTTCCCTGTGTTTCATCATCATCTTATTCCACTTTTGCCATCTAGCATCGTGGGGAGGAATAGTTGACTTTCAAGTGCCCAATGGGTGACACTGGATAGCATCACTCCATGTGTTTCTACATTGTCTTTGATGTGTTCATTCCATTTTCTCCACAGGTGTCCTTTTGCTCTAGTATCAGATCTGTCTAAGTTTGACATTGGTAGCATATTGTTGGTGTGAATATCATCATCATCATCATCATCATCATCATCATCATCTTCCACTTCTGCCGTCAAGCGTTGAGGGGAGGAATAATTTGCGTTCCAGCGCCCGGTGGGCGGCACAGGATAGTGTCATTCCGTGTGGTTGTACAATGTCTCTGATGTCGTCAATCCATTTTCTTCTTGGACGTCCACGTGGTCTCGTCGCAGATGATCTTTGATGTAAGGCCAGTGATGGTAGTTGCTGATGGTGCATTCTAATGACATGGCCAAACCACTTGATCTTCTGTCTTTCAATAAACGTGGCACTAGGTGTTGATCCCACAGTCTGTCTGATAGTAGCATTTCTTGCTCGGTCTCGGAGTGTTAAGTTGGCAGCTCTCCTCAGGCATCTCATTTCGCAGGTGTTGATTTTGCGAAGGTGTAATTTGGATAAAGTCCAGGTTTGAGATTGGTAGCATAGAGTTGGTGTGAATATGCTGTTTATTATCTGTCGTTTTGCGAACATGGGTATGTTTGGATGTTTCAGTAAGGGTGATAGTTGATATGTAAGTGCACTAGCTTTTTGACATCTGATTTCAATTTCTCTGTCCAATCTGCCATCTTCTGTGATCATACTTCCAAGGTATTTGAATTCTTTAACTTGTTTCAGAGTTGTGTTATTTATCTGTATACTTAGTGGGCCCGGCGATCTGCTAACTTGCATTACTTCGGTTTTGGCTGTGTTTATACTCATATTGTATCTGCTGCAGGTTGGACTCAGACTGATTAGTAATATGATTTTGTAGTCTGCCCTCATCGCTGTAAAACAGGCACTGATCGTCTGCGGTGTGAATATGCTATTTATTATTTGTCATTTTGCAGACATAGGTGTAGTTAATCAGATGTCAAAGAGTAAGCTTGCTTATATATCAACTATTGTTATATAAGCAAGCTTACTCTTTGACATCTGATTTACATTTTTCTGTCTATTTTGCCATCTTCTGTGATCATGATGCCTAGATATTTAAATTCTGTAACTTGTTTCAGAGGTGTACTATATATCTGTGTATTTAGTGGACCAGGAGATCTGCTAACCTGCTTTACTTCAGTTTTGGTTGTATTTATATTCATATTATGTCTACTGCTTGTTGAACTCAGCTTATTTATATGATTTTACAGTTTGCCCTCGTCACTGTAAAACAGGCACTGATCGTCTGCAAACAAAAGTTCATTTATGGCAAGTGGATCTGTTATTTAATCTAGAGTAAAGAGTTCAAAAATATTCCATCTGTTTAAAGTAACCAAAAATGTATTTCTCTTTTACTTTGTTTTAGAGTAAGGAGCTGGAATTCATACAGGAGATCGAACGAAGAGAATGTGAGTGTTTTATTGAAGAGCCTAATCAGGATTCATCAGTGTAAGTGCTAAAAGTTAGTTGCATGTCCTTTACAGGACGTCGTAATCAACCCCAGCATCCTTTGACTGTTATTTCCTAGGTAATTTTACGTTCAGTAGCTTGCTGTTGCTTTCTAAACAGCAGATGCTCATACCATTGTAAAAATCAACACAAAACAGTCTGCATCCAAACTTCCTGCGGCTCTAATCAAACTGTCAGGATTGTGTCAATAAGCCACAGATTAACATGTGATGTCTGAACTGACCAACCACCATAGACCTCTGTTGGTACCTGATTTCATCACCATCATGCAGTGCCATCTCCACAGTAAAGGTTGGAGACCGCCATCAAGTGAAAAGTAAGGAATGTCCTTCCCGTCTACATGTCTTCCCCAGACCAGTGTATGTGAGAAACCATACAAAAGTCAAGAGGGTCGACTTCAGTTCACTGGGTTTTATCCCATATGGCGTGGTTTCATTCCGCAGGGCGGGCTGCCGAATACACTCCACAAAGCAAGGACTCCATAGCTCTGGTGATGACCCCCACGAGTCTCAGAGAAAATTATGCTTGTGAACCAAACAACGTAGGCTGAAATGGAACCCACAACATACTGAGTGTGAGGCAAGTGGCATAACCATTTTGCCATGGGGACTCCAAATGTGACACCATAAGAGCAGGTGGTGGATAGAGCTTGAGAACAGTGGACAGATAGCAGTTAATTATAATCTCAAGTCTGTGGCTGTAGGTGGTGGATAGAGCTTGAGAGCAGGGGGCGGATAGCAGTTAATTATGATCTCAAGTCTGCAACAGTAGGCAGAGGATTTTGTTATAGAGACAATGTTTATGGTCATTGACCACTATGGTCACAGCCAAGAAAAAAAGCAATTACAGACTACCTTCCACGAGTAGCATATTTATTTCATTACGGCAGAGTTTGTTGTCGATTCTCCCTTCTTTCCCCAAACTGATGCCTGTTTAAAATGCACAACTTGCTTATGAACCTTACTTCCCCCCCCCCCCCTACCTGTTTTTTTGCCCATATCTAGAAAGGCTAGGTGTCTGATCTCACTACTCAAGCGATCAAGGGTTGCACTCCGAATCCCCTGTTCAACAGCCAGTGAAGTGTCATACTGCGAAACGTTCCAACTGCCATCTGATTGAAAGCTCACCTGGTCTTCCCTCTCAATTTTGAGATTCATCCACAACCTATGCCAATCCCCCGCCATATTCTCTCCACATACGGATTCTCAGTCTGTTCGCCCGCTTTCTCCACCTGGTCCCACAAGGGGACATGTGATACCATTAGAAAACTTTTATACAAATGTCCAGCCCTTTGCTTTGATCTGAACTTGGTCACTTTTGAGCCCAGAGCAGACACTATAGCCTTTCAGTCTTGCCATTCCTTAGTGTCTGCACAGGATGTTTTGTTGTTGTTGCCCTTTGTGGTTTTAAATCCTGGTGTATTGAGTTATTCACTCTTGGGCAAACTATTGGAATCAGCACCTGGCAGCGGTGTGATCTATACAGATGAGAATGTCATGCTTGAAGATAAACAACACACTCATCCCAAGCATGCTTATGGCTGAATGGGCAGGAATGGATTGACAGTGGCAGACACAAGAACATCTTCCACCAGGTCATCATGACATTAGGCAAAGAATGTAGAAAGTGATGTAATGGATTAACAGAAATGAAGGTCTAACAGCTGGTAGATGAAGATGGCTGACAGAGATGGCACAATTATGTACACTGCTGGTTCTGTGAAATGTGGAGAGAAGTCTGGAGGGAATCCTAGACTAGAGTTGGGGAAAGGTTGTTCCTAAACATAATGGAGCTCCAAAGTCTACAACCTCAAGTATTATGATGGATGTGGCTATCAGGTGCTCAAGCCACCAGAACAATTATAGGGACTTATTTTCAGTCCATATTGCATAAAGTTCAAAATGGACAGATGTGGCATGAGTGATTACAAAGCATAGACAGTTCTCTCTCATGAAAACTTCCATTGCTATACTGTCTGGGTCATGCTGGAGTGTGAGGCAATGAACCAAAAGATCTGTTGGTTTCAAGAACATTATTAGATGGAACACACAAGATGGACAAGGCAGCCAATCTGAAAACTATCAATTGATGGGTGCTAGTTGAAGATGCAATGACAGAAGAAACAACTCATTAAATGATGCTCAAATTTGGGTTTAAATGTGATTCTAGCATGGAGGGATGTATGACATGACAAATTTGACGTGTTTTAAATCGTGTTACTATAACAGTCAACATATGCCCCTTTAAGCATTTGCTGAGGTAGATGGAGAATATATGGGTTTGCCCAGAGTGCTATGAAGTTGATTCTTAGAGACCAAGTTCAACAAAGGATGTGCATAAGATGGGTGCTGACAATCTAGTGTTGTCATGTAGCAGAATGCGTCATTCTCATCATGGTTGCCGAAAAGATTCTTTATCATTTGCCAGTTCTCTTGCTTTATGCATGTTTATGTTCAAGATGTCTGCAATGTTCCTGTGTCCATCTTCGTACTGTTCAACCCCTGTCTCCTCTTCCAGGAACCATGCCTTCCATCACTGATCAGTCCAGACCAATGTGTAGTTTAATATGGCCAAAGTATTTCACTTGTCCGAGATATGATGCTGTTTCCCTGGAAGCCTTGGCGATGTGGTTTTAGAGAAGAATGATGACAATTAATTGGACAGCCAAAATGAGAAGTCAGGACATTTTAAGGGAAGCTGAGTCGCAATTATAACTTATCACAAACATCAGAAAGAGGCAGTCATTGTTTCTTGGCCAGGTTATGAGAAGACAAAAACTGGAACATGTTGTGACAACCAGAAAGATTTGGAGAAAGAGAGACAGAGGAAGACAACATCAGAAGTTTCTTGACAGTCTTGTGTCATGGCATGCAGGGGAGTCAACACATGAATTGATCTATGACGTCAGAGATCATAATTTGTGGAGCGGCATGATCGCCCACGCCAGCCAGCAAGGCACTGGATGATGATGATGATGATGCTGTTCATGAGCCAGTTTTCTTCAATGTTCAGATCCATGATCATGTTGAATTTCTGTGACTCTTTTGCAATGATGCCAACTGGGCATGTTGATTGTTCACAGGCCTGAAGATGAGAAGCTGTGTGGCTGTGGTTATTCTCGACCCATGCATGCCAGCGATGTCAAGGAGCTGTCTACCCCAGGAGTCACCTGGGATTACCAGCTGCATACCAAAACATTTCCAACAAATGCATTTGGGGAGATTGAATTTGTTGGATTTGGAGAAGTTGGAAAGGTAAGTAAGGTTAAGTATACTTGATTGTATTTGCATCATGTATAAGGATTATCATCATATTGGAGGTCACCTGCTGCCTTTCAGGGAAATCTGGATAATTCTAATGGAAGGTTATGAATGCAGACCCTGACAAATGTCAGTTGGAGCCGGAGCCTTTAAGCACATAAAGCATGGCAGTGCAGACGTTTCACCAGAAAAACTATATAGGAATGGCATAAACTTGGGATCTAAGTACAACTTCCTGTTAAATGTTGCACTTCCATGGAGATTACATTCTACAGATTTGAATAATATCAGTGACTATGTGCTTGGTATTTCAGCCAAAGTATCATTTATTTCTTCACTTCATATGTGATATAATTCTGCAGTATTCACCTGACGAGATGCAGCAAAATATGCCAGGCAAGAAATCATGCAATATTTGTTTATGGCGTCTGTGTTTAGTTTAACAACCCAAGAAAAATATAAAGTCAGCTAGGAAGGGTCAGTTCAGATCAGACTATCATTACTGGACTCCAGACACGTCCAAACATGCTGTGATCTCCTCCGTATAACTGTTATTTTTTAGAGACATTAGTGTGGAGATCTGAGTGTACATAGTGAGTAGGAAGAAGATATATATGTATGTGGGAGGTAAGGAGAAACTACCACATTAATTTTCTACAGATAAGTTTATGGGTACTCACAAAGCTCCATTTGTAATGTAATGGCATGTTACAAAAACACTTCCAATTTGCTGCTGTGTTACCAGCACATAAGGGAAGCCAAGAATAGCTAACACTGAAACCTACCATGCATGTTGTAAGAGGCAACTCAGGAGGGTTGGCAACACACTGGCTACCTAACCCAGTGGAATATCTTTAGCTGCAGAATCCAGCCTATCATGAACAAATCTACAACGGGCTTGGCAAGGGTTGGTTGAGGCCTATAGGCCTACTCCACCGAGAGGTGAAGGGCAGCTGGAGATGTGGAAGGGTTGGTTGAGGGCTCCACTGGGAGATGAAGGACAGCTGGAGATGTGGAAGGGTTGGTTGAGGGCTCCACTGGGAGGTGAAAGGCAGCTGGAGAAGTGGAAGGGTTGGTTGAGGACTCAACTGGGAAATGAAGGACAGCTGGAGATGAGGAAGGGTTGGTTGAGGGCTCCACTGGGAGATGAAAGGCAGCTGGAGAAGTGGAAGGGTTGGTTGAGGGGTCCACTGGGAGGTGAAAGGCAGCTGGAGATGAGGAAGGGTTGATTGAGGACTCCACTGGGAGAGGAAAGGCAGCTGGAGAAGTGGAAAAGTTGGTTGAGGGCTCCACTGGGAGATGAAAGGCAGCTGGAGAAGTGGAAGGGTTGGTTGAGGGCTCCACTGGGAGGTGAAAGGCAGCTGGAGATGTGGAAGGGTTGGTTGAGGGCTGTACTGGGAGATGAAATTCAGCTGGAGAAGTGGAAGGGTTGGTTGAGGGCTCGACTGGGAGATGAAAGGCAGCTGGAGATGTGGAAGGGTTGGTTGAGGGCTCCACTGGGAGGTGAAAGGCAGCTGGAGAAGTGGAAAGGTTGGTTGAGGGCCCACTGGGAGATGAAAGTCAGCTTGAGATGTGGGATAGTTGGTTGAGGGCTCGACTGGGAGATGAAAGGCAGCTGGAGATGTGGAAGGGTTGGTTGAGGGCTCCACTGGGAGGTGAAAGGCAGCTGGAGAAGTGGAAGGGTTTGTTGAGGGCTCCACTGGGAAGATGAAAGGGCAGCTGGAGATGAGGAAGGGTTGGTTGAGGGCTCCACTGGGAGATGAAAGGCAGCTGGAGAAGTGGAAAGGTTGGTTGAGGGCTCCACTGGGAGATGAAAGGCAGCTGGAGAAGTGGAAGGGTTGGTTGAGGGCTCCACTGGGAGGTGAAAGGCAGCTGGAGATGTGGAAGGGTTGGTTGAGAGCTCCACTGGGAGATGAAGGGCAGCTGGAGATGTGGAAGGGTTGGTTGAGGGCTCCACTGGGAAATGAAGGGCAGCTGGAGATGAGGAAGGGTTGGTTTGAGGGCTCCACTGGGAGATGAAAGGCAGCTGGAGATGTGGGATGGTTTATTGAGGGCTCCACTGGGAGATGAAAGGCAGTTGGAGAAGTGGAAGGGTTGGTTGAGGGCTCCTCTGGGAGGTGAAAGGCAGCTGGAGAAGTGGAAGGGTTGGTTGAGGGCTCCACTGGGAAATGAAGGGCAGCTGGAGATGAGGAAGAGTTGGTTGAGGGCTCCACTGGGAGATGAAAGGCAGCTGGAGAAGTGGAAAGGTTGGTTGAGGGCTCCACTGGGAGATGAAAGGCAGCTGGAGAAGTGGAAGGATTGGTTGAGGGCTCCACTGGGAGATGAAAGGCAGATGGAGATGAGGAAGGGTTGGTTGAGGGCTCCACTGGGAGATGAAAGGCAGCTGGAGAAGTGGAAAGGTTGGTTGAGGGCTCCACTGGGAGATGAAGGGCAGCTGGAGAAGTGGAAGGGTTGGTTGAGGGCTCCACTGAGAGATGAAAGGCAGCTGGAGAAGTGGAAGGGTTGGTTGAGGGCTCCACTGGGAGATGAAAGGCAGCTGGAGATGAGGAAGGGTTGGTTGAGGGCTTCACTGGGAGATGAAAGGCAGCTGGCGATGTGGGATGGTTGGTTGAAGGTGGGAGATGAAAGGCAACTGGAGAAGAGGAAGGAGTATTTAAATTATTACATGACAAAACATCACATTGCTCATGTTGCAGTATAAGTCATATAACATCCTAAAATTGTGAATTTATTGTTTTATGTCTAGGAGGGATTGATAACCTGTCAATGTCAATCTTCATATCCCCAACAATAGCAATGATGTAAATATTGTTGCTTATACTCAGTAACCTCTGGTGCGAAGTATGAAGAAATAAATTAAATACCTGCAGCAACTTAATAATACGTACTTTAAAAAAAAACTTTAATACCATATGGTCACAAATGTAATAATGGACACAAGTCAATCTTCACCAATAGAAATGTTTTGTTTTGGTCGTTTTTTTTTACAAACAGAGAAACATTTCAGAATTTGTCTGGTGGGTTAAATGAATATAGTTTTTTAAACGCCATACAAACTGATTGAATGCCATTACAACAGATCAGAATGTGAAAAAAGAATAATTTATGCTTTCCTGTACAAGTTAGAAGGTGAAATAGTGCACTACCCTGCCACTATGTTCTGGAAAATCAAATACTGCATGCATGGTTTTGTTTCGGATGTTATCTTTTGTTTTCAGTATAAATGTTTTTTCTGTTATTGATCCAGCAACAATTTTGCTCTCGCATGTTGTCCCAATACTGTGTAGTGATACATGCAAGTTTTCAACAGTTGTGTTTTTTGTTGTTCTGAATATAGTGTTGTGTTGTGGCATTGTGAATGTTAAACAGCGGGAATAATTTTGTATTGTCATGCAAAACTCTGAAAGAGCTTTATGCCAATTAAAATTTGCTCCTACAGTTTGTGACACATGTGGTATAACAAGTTTAATGCAGCTTAGAGATTATATTTTTAAACATTTAGGCAAAGAGAGAACATTGTCAATTATGTAAGTAAATGTTTGTAAGAATCATACACCTACTTAGGTAGCAATTTAGACAAAGGGGATGGAACCAATAGAGATATCTGAATAAGAATACAGAAAGCTAGAGAAGCTTTTATAACAGAATGTGTGGAAGTTAAGAGAAATTAAACATAGGACAATTCTAACATTAAATAAGTGCTACTGTATAAATGAGAAACATGGAGAACAACAAAAATTATTACAAATAAACTACAAACATTCACTAATTGGTGACAGCACAAAATAGAAGGAATACAGTTGTATAACAAAATCATCGTGTGGAGCTCATGGAGGAGACTAGACAAATACCAATGGTTTATTTGGTGTTTTCTGGGATTTTAGATTTAAACATTGAGCACAACCCACTACTGGAAACGCCGATCGTATTCGGGTACAAACCTAAGATGAACCTATGAGCTCAAACGAGAGCGAAACTCGAGTCTAGTGCTTCCAAACTGATGTGGACAAGGCCTTAGGTTCGTACCGGAATACGATCAGTATTGCCTAGTGGGTTGTGCGCTATGTTTAAATACCAATAAATCAAGACGTGAAGAAAAGATCTTGGCACTTAAGACAACATAAATTGAGAAAATATGAGCATTGTATAACTAGTGTAGGCTTGGTATGGAACGGATTGGATGGACATCAGATGACATTAGGACTTGGGATTGCCTTTGAGGTGACTTCCTTTGCCTGTGTTCTAAATATAACCTTAACCTGTTCTTATGAGGACTTAATGAGTTCAGCCCTTGTTGGGACTGGATGAGTCCTGTCCTCATGAGGAATGGATGAGTTCAGTCCTTGTGAGAACTAATAGAGTTAAGTCCTTGTAAGGACTAATATAGTTCATTCCTTGTGGGGATTGGATGATTTCAGTCCTTGTGAGGACTGAATGACTTAAATCGTTGTGAGGACTGGATGACTTCAGTCCTCGTAGGGACTGGATGATTTCAGTCCTTGTGGGGACTAGATGATTTCAGTCCTTGTGGGGAAGACCTATAGAGCTCAATCCTTGTGAGGACTTACAGAGTTCAGTCCTTATGGGGACTGGATAATTTCTGTCCTTGTGGGGACTAGATGATTTCAGTCCTTGTGGGGACTAGACGATTTCAGTCCTTGTGGGGACGGGATGATTTCAGTCCTTGTGGGGACGGGATGATTTCAGTCCTTGTGGGGACGGGATGATGTCAGTCCTTGTGGGGACGGGATGACTTTAGTCCTGTGAGGAGGACTTACAGAGCTCAGTCCTTGTGAGGACTTATAGAGCTCAGTCCTTGTGAGGATTTACTGAGTTAGCTTTTGTGGGGACTGGATGATTTCATTCCTTGTGAAGACTACATGAGTTCAGTCCTTGTGAGGACTAAATGAAACCATTCCTTGTAGAGAAAATAACAAACAACTGGGAGGCTACTGAATCTGGTAGTTCCTCCTCAGGACTGTTCCACATCATGACCAACTCAATGCAATAAAGAAAATGCCAATCAGCGTGAACCCCATTAGACCCAACCATACCAGACGAACACAGCGGGGTGGGGGGAGGATATAACAAGTCCTGTTTAGGAGAAAAATAGAAAGAAGATCAAAGAACAAACACTGAAGAAGAAAGGTTGAACAAGGCCAAATTTTCTTTTCTTTTCGTAAACATTTAACTAAACTGGAACCCAGAGGGCAAAAGAAATATAGGAAAACCTAAAAACTCATGGAAAAGATGCGAAGAAACAGAAATGAACAATATGGGAAGGACATGGACAGATCTGCATGGGATAGCTAAGGATAGGAGGGCTTGGAGTGAGTTGGTTGAGGGCCTATGCACCCCTCTGGAGGATTGTTGTTTACCCATCAAGAATGATGATGACCATTCACTTCATCCAGTGGGGTTGAAAGTATAGAGCCGTGAGTTCTAAGATGGCTGGTAAGGCCTATCTTGGCTTGAAATGTTCTTTGACATGTAGGCAAAGAATGCTTGACGTTCCAGGAGGAGAATCTCCTGCAGTAATTTTTTTGTCCAGCCTTTTTTTCACAGCTCTTGCAGTCTTGTTTGCTTCACAAGTGACTGCAACCTTGCATCATGATGTACGCTACGAATTCCGCCTTTTGGCAGCAGTCTCCCAAGAGTCGTGATGAATTCCAAAAGCTTTTAGTTAGATCTTCAGAGCGTCTTTAAAGCATTTCCTCTGACTGCCTTGGGAGCGTTTTACCACAACGCTACTCACGCTACTCACCGTAAACAATTCGTTTAGGGAGTCTGTGATCTGGCATGTGAGCCAAGTGACCATCCAAGCAAATATGATTCTTCATTTGTAGAGTGTAGATATTAGGCATGGATGCTCTTTTTAGGACTTCAGTGTCTGGGATCTTGTCTTGCCATTTAATCTTCAATAGCTTCCTAAGGCAGACTGTGTGGAAGTGGTTTAATTTTCCTGCATGTCGCTGGTAAACAATCCAGGTTTCACAAGTATATAGCAGTGTCTTGTAGACTTTCAGCTTTGTTTGCAGGCTTATTCCATTTCTGTCCCATACTTTCTTGTACAGTCTGCTTGGAGATTCTTGCATTCGCTTTGTCATTAGTTGTGGCAGCTTGGGACAAGATAGGTGAATTTGTCCACAACACTTAGTCTATGACTATTTACTTTGATATTCGGCACGGTGTGAATAATCCCTGGAGCTGGCTGGTACATAACTACAGTCTTCTCTAAGATGGATAGAGGGCAAAATAAGATGTACACTGTGTACATTTTCATGTAGCTGTATCAGGTTCTGTTTATTGTCTGTGTGTTGACGAAGGCGATGAAGGCTCTAGCTGCAACATCCATTTTGTCACTTGAGATTGTGTTCTAGTTAAACCTGTTGTTGGGTTACACGTTGTTGACCAAGAGAAATGATGCTGGATAGACTGAGACAGTGGCTTGGAGAAATGATGCTGGATAGACTGAGACAGTGGCTTGGAGAAACGATGCTGGATAGACTGAGATAGTGGCTTGGAGAAATAATGCTTGATAGACTGAGATAGTAGCTTGGAGAAATGATGCTGGATAGACTGAGACAGTGGCTTGGAGAAACGATGCTGGATAGATTGAGATAGTGGCTTGGAGAAATGATGCTGGATAGAGTGGGACAGTGGCTTGGAGAAATAATGCAGGAAAGACTGAGACACTGGCTTGGAGACATGATGCTGGATAGACTGAAACAGTGGCTTGGAGAAATGATGCTGGATAGACTGAGACAGTGGCTTGGAGAAATGATGCTGGATAGACTGAGACAGTGGCTTGGAGAAATGAAAATGGATAGACTGAGATAGTAGCTTGGAGAAATGAAAATGGATAGACTGAGATGGTGGCTTGGAGGAATATCAGCAGAGTTGATCCAGAGCACCAAGGACTGAGATCAGTGGAAAGACATGAATGTCTATGCCAGCTGGCTAGGAACATGATGATAACTCATTGAAGGTTATAGAAGAAGACATGGCCAGTCATGTGGGCCTTCATATATTTATCATCTGTAAGTGCAAATAATATCTTTAAAATGTAGTTTGGCATACTTATTGTTCCAGTATGTCCGCGTGGATGTGGACACAGATATGAAGAAAATGCTGAATTTCCTGACGTCTGCCTGGGCCATGAAGAAACCAAACCTGCTTATCTCGGTTACAGGTGGAGATAAGAATTTTCTCATAGACGCCCTTCTCAAGGACAACTTCAGGTATAACTTAATGGAGGCTGCTCTTAGAACAGGTGAGAATCTCATTGGTCTGTGTAGAGGTGAGAATGTCACTGTGTTGGTGTGTGTACATGTGAGAATGTCATTGCATTGCTCTGTGTACATGTGAGAATGTCATTGGTCTGTGTAGAGGTGAGAATGTCATTGTGTTGGTGTGTGTACAGGTGAGGTTGTCACTGTGTTGGTCTGTGTAGATGTGAATATGTCATTGTGTTGGTGTATGTGCAGGTGAGAATCTCATTGATCTGTGTACAGGTGAGAATGTCATTGTGTTGGTGTGTGTACAGGTGAGAGTGTCATTGTGCTGGTGTGTGTACAGGTGAGAATCTCATTGGTCTGTGTACAGGTGAGAATGTCATTGTGTTGGTCTGTGTATGGGTGAGAATCGCATTGGTCTGTGTACGGGTGAGAATGTCATTGTGTTGGTTTTTATTCAGGTGAGAATGTCATCGGATCTGTATGTACAGGTGAGAATATCATTGTGTTGATCTTTGTACAGGTGACAGTTTTATTGTGTTGTCTGTATACAGGTGATAATGTCAATTTGTTGATCTGTGTACAGATGAGAATGTCATTATGTTGTGTGTGTACAGGTCATAATGTCAATTTATTGGTCTGCGTACAGGTGAGAATGTTATCCTGTTGGTCTGTGTTAAACTCTAGGGCTATATAGGGCTAGTATCTTTCACAGTGGAGCCACGGTAGCATAGCCGCTTCACACTTGCCTGATTAACATGTGGTCATGGGTGTGAATAGTGGCTGGACACTCACCTGATGGCTCGGTGGTCATGGGTGTGAATAGTGGCTGGAAACTCACCTGATGCACTGGTGGTCATGCGTGTGAATAGTGGCTGGACACTCTCCTGACTGACTGGTGGTCATGGGTGTGAATAGTGGCTGGACACTCATCTGATAGACTGGTGATCATGGGTGTGAATTGAGGCTGGGTACTCACCTGATGGACTGGTGATCATGGGTATGAATAGTGGCTGGACACTCAACTGGTGGTCATGGGTGTGAATAGTGGCGGGACACTCACCTGATGGACTGGTGGTCATGGGTGTGAATAGTGGCTGGACACTCACCTGATGGCTCGGTGGTCATGGGTGTGAATAATGGCTGGACACTCACCTGATGCACTGGTGGTCATGCGTGTGAATAGTGGCTGGACACTCTCCTGAATGACTGGTGGTCATGGGTGTGAATAGAGGCTGGACACTCATCTGATAGACTGGTGATCATGGGTGTGAATTGTGGCTGGACACTCACCTGATGGACTGGTGATCATGGGGTGACCAGAGGCTGGACACTCGCTTGATGGCTCAGTGATCATAAGTGTGAATTGTGACTGGACACTCGCCTGATGGCCTTGTGATCATCAGTGTGACTGGACACTCACCCGATTGACTGGTGATCATGGGTGTGAATAGTGACTGGACACTAACCTGATAGACTCGTGATCATGGGTGTGAATAGTGGCTGGACACTCAGCTGATGGACTGGTGAACATGGGTGTGAATAGTGGCTGGACACTCACCTGTTGGACTGGTGATCATGGGTGTGGATAGTGGCTTGACATTCACCTGATGGCTCGGTGGTCATGGTTGTGAATAATGACGGGACACTTGCCTGATGAACTGATGATCATGCGTGCGAATAGTTGCTGGACACTTGCTTTATGGCTCGGCGATCATGGGTGTAAATAGTGCCTGGACACGCACCTCATGGACTGGTGATCATGGGTGTGAATAGTGACTGGACACTCACCTGATAGACTGGTGGTCATGGGTGTGAATAGTGACTGGACACTCATGTGATGGCTCGGTGGTCATGGCTGTGAATAGGGATTGGACACTCACCCGATAGACTGGTGATCATGGGTGTGAATAGTTGCTGGACACTCACCTAACGGACTGGTAATCATGGGTGTGAATTGCGGCTGGACACGCACCTGTTGGCTCGGTGGTCATGGGTGTGAATAGTGGCTGGACACTCACCTGATGAATGGTGGCCATGGGTGTGAATAGTGGCTGGACACTCATCTGATGGACTGGTGTTCATTGGTGTGAATAGTGGCTGGACACTCAGCTGATGGACTGGTGATCATGGGTGTGAATAGTGGCTGGACACTCACCTGTTGGACTGGTGATCATGGGTGTGGATAGTGGCTGGACACTCACCTGTTGGCTCTGTGGTCATGGTTGTGAATAGTGACTGGAAACTCGCCTGATGGACTGGTGATCATGGGTGTGAATAGTTGCTGGACACTCACCTAACGGACTGGTAATTATGGGTGTGAATAGTGGCTGGACAAGCACCTGATGGCTCGGTGGTCATGGGTGTGAATAGTGGCTGGACACTCACCTGATGAATGGTGGCCATGGGTGTGAATAGTGGCTGGACACTCACCTGATGGACTGGTGGTCATGGGTGTGAATAGTGACTGGACACTCACCTGATGGCTCGATGGTCATGGGTGTGAATAATGGCTGGACACTCACCTGATGCACTGGTGGTCATGCGTGTGAATAGTGGCTGGACACTCTCCTGACTGACTGGTGGTCATGGGTGTGAATAGTGGCTGGACACTCATCTGATAGACTGGTGATCATGGGTGTGAATTGAGGCTGGGCACTCACCTGATGGACTGGTGATCATGGGTGTGAATAGTGGCTGGACACTCAACTGGTGGTCATGGGTGTGAATAGTGGCTGGACACTCACCTGATGGACTGGTGGTCATGGGTGTGAATAGTGGCTGGACACTCACCTGATGGACTGGTGATCATGCAAGTTAATAGTGGCTGGACACTCACCTGATGGACTGGTGGTCATGGGTCTAAATAGTGGCTGGACACTCAACTGATGGACTGGTTGTCATGGGTGTGAATATTGGCTGGACACTCACCTGACAGACTGGTGATCATGGGTGTGAATAGTGGATGGACACTCACCTGATGAACTGGTGATAATGGGGTGAACAGAGGCTGGACACTGCTTGATGGCTCAGTGATCTTGGGTGTGAATAGTGACTGGACACTCGCCTGATGGACTGGTGGTCATAGGTGTTGATAGTGGCTGGACACTCACCTGATAGACTGGTGATGATGGGTATGAATAGTGCTGGACAATCACCTGACGGATTGGTGTTTATGTGTGTGTGAATAGTGGCTGCACACTCAACTGATGGCTCGGCAATCATGGGTGTGAATAGGGATTGGACACTCACCTTAGGGACTGGTGATCATGGATGTAAATTGTGACTGGATACTCACCTGATGGCTCGGTGGTCATGGGTGATAAAAGTGACTGGACACTCATGTGATGGCTCGGTGGTCATGGCTGTGAATAGGGATTGGACACTCACCCGATAGACTGGTGATCATGGGTGTGAATAGTGACTGGACACTCACCTGATAGACTGGTGATCATGGATGTGAATAGTGGCTGGACACTCAGCTGATGGACTGGTGATCAGTGGTGTGAATAGTGGCTGGACACTCACCTGTTGAACTGTTGATCATGGGTGTGGATAGTGGCTGGACACTCACCTGATGGCTCGGTGGTCATGGTTGTGAATAGTGACTGGAATCTCGCCTGATGGACTGGTGATCATGGGTGTGAATAGTTGATGTTCACTCACCTGACGGACTGGTAATCATGGGTGTTAATAGTGGCTGAACACTCACATGATGGCTCGGTGGTCATGGGTGTGAATAGTGGCTGGACACTCACCTGATGAATGGTGGTCATGGGTGTGAATAGTGGCTGGACACTCACCTAATGGATTGGTGGTCATGGGTGTGAATAAAGACTGGACACTCACCTGATGGCTCGATGGGCATGGGTGTGAATAATGGTTGGACACTGACCTGATGCACTGGTGGTCATGGGCCTAAATAGTGGCTGGACACTCAACTGATGGACTGGTTGTCATGGTTGTGAATAGTGACTGGACATTCGCCTGATGGCCTGGTGATCATGGGTGTGAATAGTGGCTGGACACTCACCTGATGGACTGGTGGTCATGGGTTTGAGTAGTGGATGGACCCTAACCTGATAGACTGGTGATCATGGTTTTGAATAGTGGCTGGACACTCACCTGATGGACTGGTGATCATGGGGTGAACAAACGCTGGACACTCGTTTAATATCTCAGTGATCATGGGTGTGAATAGAGACTGGACACTCGCCTGATGGCCTAGTGATCATCAGTGGAATAGTGACTGGTCGCTTGCTTGATGGACTACTGATCATGGGTGTGAATATTGGCTGGACCCTTGCTTGATGGACTAGTGATAATGATTGTGAATAGTGACTGGACACTCGCCTGATGGCCTGTTGATCATGGGTGTGAATAGTGACTGGACACTCACCTGATGGACTGGTGATCATGGGTTTGAGTAGTGGCTGGACACTCACCTGATGGCTCGGTGGTCATGGTTGTGAATAGTGACTGGAAACTCACCTGATGGACTGGTGATCATGGGTGTGAATAGTTGCTGGACTCTCACCTGACCTACTGGTAATCATGGGTGTGAATAGTGGCTGAACACTCATCTGATGGCTCGGTGGTCATGGGTGTGAATAGTGGCTGGACACTCACCTGATGAATAGTGGTCATGAGTTTGAATAGTGGCTGGACACTCACCTGATGGACTGGTGGTCGTGGGTGTCAAAAGTGACTGGACACTCACCTGATGGCTCGATAGGCATGAGTGTGAATAATGGCTGGACGCTCACCTGATGCACTGGTGGTCATGCGTGTGAATAGTGGCTGGACACTCTCCTGATGGACTGGTGGTCATGGGTGTGAATAGTTGCTGGACACTCACCTGATAGACTGGTGATCATGGGTGTGAATAGTGGCTGGACACTCACCTGGTGGACTGGTAGTAATGGGTGTGAATAGTGGCTGGACACTCACGTGATGGAGTGGTGATAATGGTGTGAATAGTGGCTGAACACTCACCTGATGAATGGTGGTCATGTGTGTGAATAGTGGCTGGACACTCACCTAATGGATTGGTGGTCATGGTGTGAATAATGACTGGACACTCACCTGATGGCTCGATGGGCATGGGTGTGAATAATGGTTGGACACTCACCTGATTGCACTGGTGGTCATGCGTGTGAATAGTGGCTGGACACTCTCCTGACGGACTGGTGGTCATAGGTATGAATAGTGGCTGGACATTCACCTTATAGACTGGTGATCATGGGTGTGAATAGTTGCTGGACACTCACCTGGTGGACTGGTGGTCATGGGTGTGAATAGTGGCTGGTCACGCAACTGGTGGTCATGGGTGTGAATAGTGGCTGGACACTCACCTGATGGACTGGTAGTCATGGGTGTGAATAGTGGCTGGACACTCAACTGATGGACTGGTTGTCATGGGTGTGAATATTGGCTGGACACTCACCTGACAGACTGGTGATCATGGGTGTGAATAGTGGATGGACACTCACCTGATGAACTGGTGATCATGCGAGTTAATAGTGGCTGGACACTCACCTGATGGACTGGTGGTCATGGGTCTAAATAGTGGCTGGACACTCAACTGATGGACTGGTTGTCATGGGTGTGAATATTGGCTGGACACTCACCTGACAGACTGGTGATCATGGGTGTGAATAGTGGATGGACACTCACCTGATGAACTGGTGATAATGGGGTGAACAGAGGCTGGACACTTGCTTGATGGCTCAGTGATCTTGGGTGTGAATAGTGACTGGACACTCGCCTGATGGACTGGTGGTCATAGGTGTTGATAGTGGCTGGACACTCACCTGATAGACTGGTGATGATGGGTATGAATAGTGGCTGGACAATCACCTGACGGATTGGTGTTTATGTGTGTGTGAATAGTGGCTGCACACTCAACTGATGGCTCGGCAATCATGGGTGTGAATAGGATTGGACACTCACCTTAGGGACTGGTGATCATGGATGTAAATTGTGACTGGATACTCACCTGATGGCTCGGTGGTCATGGGTGATAAAAGTGACTGGACACTCATGTGATGGCTCGGTGGTCATGGCTGTGAATAGGGATTGGACACTCACCCGATAGACTGGTGATCATGGGTGTGAATAGTGACTGGACACTCACCTGATAGACTGGTGATCATGGATGTGAATAGTGGCTGGACACTCAGCTGATGGACTGGTGATCAGTGGTGTGAATAGTGGCTGGACACTCACCTGTTGAACTGTTGATCATGGGTGTGGATAGTGGCTGGACACTCACCTGATGGCTCGGTGGTCATGGTTGTGAATAGTGACTGGAATCTCGCCTGATGGACTGGTGATCATGGGTGTGAATAGTTGATGTTCACTCACCTGACGGACTGGTAATCATGGGTGTTAATAGTGGCTGAACACTCACATGATGGCTCGGTGGTCATGGGTGTGAATAGTGGCTGGACACTCACCTGATGAATGGTGGTCATGGGTGTGAATAGTGGCTGGACACTCACCTAATGGATTGGTGGTCATGGGTGTGAATAAAGACTGGACACTCACCTGATGGCTCGATGGGCATGGGTGTGAATAATGGTTGGACACTGACCTGATGCACTGGTGGTCATGGGTGTGAATAGTGGCTGGACACTCACCTGATGGACTGGTGATCATGCAAGTTAATAGTGGCTGGACACTCACCTGATGGACTGGTGGTCATGGGTCTAAATAGTGGCTGGACACTCAACTGATGGACTGGTTGTCATGGGTGTGAATATTGGCTGGACACTCACCTGACCGACTGGTGATCATGGGTGTGAATAGTGGATGGACACTCACCTGATGAAACTGGTGATAATGGGGTGAACAGAGGCTGGACACTTGCTTGATGGCTCAGTGATCTTGGGTGTGAATAGTGACTGGACACTCGCCTGATGGACTGGTGGTCATAGGTGTTGATAGTGGCTGGACACTCACCTGATAGACTGGTGATGATGGGTATGAATAGTGGCTGGACAATCACCTGACGGATTGGTGTTTATGTGTGTGTGAATAGTGGCTGCACACTCAACTGATGAACTGGTGATCATGGGTGTGAATAGTTTCTGGAAACTTGCTTGATGGCTCGCCGATCGTGGGTGTGAATAGTGGCTGGACACGCACCTCATGGACTGGTGATCATGGGTGTGAATAGTGACTGGACACTCACCTGGTAGACTGGTGGTCATGGGTGTGAATAGTGACTGGACAATCATGTGATGGCTCGGTGGTCATGGGTGTGGATAGTAGCTGGACACTCAACTGATGGACTGGTGGTCATGGGTGTGAATAGTGGATGGACACTCACCTGATGGACTGGTGATAATGGGGTGAACATAGGCTGGACACTTGCTTGATGGCTCAGTGATCATGGGTGTGAATAGTGACTGGACACTCGCCTGATGGCCTGTTGATCATGGGTGTGAATAGTGACTGGACACTCACCTGATGGACAGGTGATCATGGGTTTGAGTAGTGGCTGGACACTCACCTGATGGCTCGGTGGTCATGGTTGTGAATAGTGACTGGAAACTCACCTGATGGACTGGTGATCATGGGTGTGAATAGTTGCTGGACTCTCACCTGACCTACTGGTAATCATGGGTGTGAATAGTGGCTGAACACTCATCTGATGGCTCGGTGGTCATGGGTGTGAATAGTGGCTGGACACTCACCTGATGAATAGTGGTCATGAGTTTGAATAGTGGCTGGACACTCACCTGATGGACTGGTGGTCGTGGGTGTCAAAAGTGACTGGACACTCACCTGATGGCTCGATAGGCATGAGTGTGAATAATGGCTGGACGCTCACCTGATGCACTGGTGGTCATGCGTGTGAATAGTGGCTGGACACTCTCCTGATGGACTGGTGGTCATGGGTGTGAATAGTTGCTGGACACTCACCTGATAGACTGGTGATCATGGGTGTGAATAGTGGCTGGACACTCACCTGGTGGACTGGTAGTCATGGGTGTGAATAGTGGCTGGACACTCACGTGATGGAGTGGTGATAATGGTGTGAATAGTGGCTGAACACTCACCTGATGAATGGTGGTCATGTGTGTGAATAGTGGCTGGACACTCACCTAATGGATTGGTGGTCATGGGTGTGAATAATGACTGGACACTCACCTGATGGCTCGATGGGCATGGGTGTGAATAATGGTTGGACACTCACCTGATGCACTGGTGGTCATGCGTGTGAATAGTGGCTGGACACTCTCCTGACGGACTGGTGGTCATAGGTATGAATAGTGGCTGGACATTCACCTTATAGACTGGTGATCATGGGTGTGAATAGTTGCTGGACACTCACCTGGTGGACTGGTAGTCATGGGTGTGAATAGTGGCTGGTCACGCAACTGGTGGTCATGGGTGTGAATAGTGGCTGGACACTCACCTGATGGACTGGTAGTCATGGGTGTGAATAGTGGCTGGACACTCACCTGATGGACTGGTGATCATGCGAGTTAATAGTGGCTGGACACTCACCTGATGGACTGGTGGTCATGGGTCTAAATAGTGGCTGGACACTCAACTGATGGACTGGTTGTCATGGGTGTGAATATTGGCTGGACACTCACCTGACAGACTGGTGATCATGGGTGTGAATAGTGGATGGACACTCACCTGATGAACTGGTGATAATGGGGTGAACAGAGGCTGGACACTTGCTTGATGGCTCAGTGATCTTGGGTGTGAATAGTGACTGGACACTCGCCTGATGGACTGGTGGTCATAGGTGTTGATAGTGGCTGGACACTCACCTGATAGACTGGTGATGATGGGTATGAATAGTGGCTGGACAATCACCTGACGGATTGGTGTTTATGTGTGTGTGAATAGTGGCTGCACACTCAACTGATGGCTCGGCAATCATGGGTGTGAATAGGGATTGGACACTCACCTTAGGGACTGGTGATCATGGATGTAAATTGTGACTGGATACTCACCTGATGGCTCGGTGGTCATGGGTGATAAAAGTGACTGGACACTCATGTGATGGCTCGGTGGTCATGGCTGTGAATAGGGATTGGACACTCACCCGATAGACTGGTGATCATGGGTGTGAATAGTGACTGGACACTCACCTGATAGACTGGTGATCATGGATGTGAATAGTGGCTGGACACTCAGCTGATGGACTGGTGATCATTGGTGTGAATAGTGGCTGGACACTCACCTGTTGAACTGTTGATCATGGGTGTGGATAGTGGCTGGACACTCACCTG
The DNA here is from genome assembly GCA_014155875.1 of Cepaea nemoralis. Lineage (NCBI taxonomy): Eukaryota > Metazoa > Mollusca > Gastropoda > Stylommatophora > Helicidae > Cepaea > Cepaea nemoralis. Next base: position 44,767 of record JACEFZ010020250.1, read on the forward strand.
ATGGCTCGGTGGTCATGGTTGTGAATAGTGACTGGAATCTCGCCTGATGGACTGGTGATCATGGGTGTGAATAGTTGATGTTCACTCACCTGACGGACTGGTAATCATGGGTGTTAATAGTGGCCTGAACACTCACATGATGGCTCGGTGGTCATGGGTGTGAATAGTGGCTGGACACTCACCTGATGAATGGTGGTCATGGGTGTGAATAGTGGCTGGACACTCACCTAATGGATTGGTGGTCATGGGTGTGAATAATGACTGGACACTCACCTGATGGCTCGATGGGCATGGGTGTGAATAATGGTTGGACACTGACCTGATGCACTGGTGGTCATGGGTGTGAATAGTGGCTGGACACTCACCTGATGGACTGGTGATCATGCGAGTTAATAGTGGCTGGACACTCACCTGATGGACTGGTGGTCATGGGTCTAAATAGTGGCTGGACACTCAACTGATGGACTGGTTGTCATGGGTGTGAATATTGGCTGGACACTCACCTGACCGACTGGTGATCATGGGTGTGAATAGTGGATGGACACTCACCTGATGAACTGGTGATAATGGGGTGAACAGAGGCTGGACACTTGCTTGATGGCTCAGTGATCTTGGGTGTGAATAGTGACTGGACACTCGCCTGATGGACTGGTGGTCATAGGTGTTGATAGTGGCTGGACACTCACCTGATAGACTGGTGATGATGGGTATGAATAGTGGCTGGACAATCACCTGACGGATTGGTGTTTATGTGTGTGTGAATAGTGGCTGCACACTCAACTGATGAACTGGTGATCATGGGTGTGAATAGTTTCTGGAAACTTGCTTGATGGCTCGCCGATCGTGGGTGTGAATAGTGGCTGGACACGCACCTCATGGACTGGTGATCATGGGTGTGAATAGTGACTGGACTCTCACCTGATAGACTGGTGGTCATGGGTGTGAATAGTGACTGGACAATCATGTGATGGCTCGGTGGTCATGGGTGTGGATAGTAGCTGGACACTCAACTGATGGACTGGTGGTCATGGGTGTGAATAGTGGATGGACACTCACCTGATGGACTGGTGATAATGGGGTGAACATAGGCTGGACACTTGCTTGATGGCTCAGTGATCATGGGTGTGAATAGTGACAGTACACTCGCCTGATGGACTGGTGGTCATAGGTGTGGATAGTGGCTGGACACTCACCTGATAGACTGGTGATGATGGGTATGAATAGTGGCTGGACAATCACCTGATGGATTGGTGTTTATGTGTGTGAATAGTGGCTGCACACTCAACTGATGGACTGGTGGTCATGGGTGTGAATAGTGGCTGGAAATTCAACTGATGGACTGGTGGTCATGGGTGTGAATACTGGCTGGACACTCACCTGATGGACTGGTGATCAAGGGTGTGAATAGTGGCTGGACACTCACCTGATGGCCTGGTGATCATCGGTGTTAATAGTGGCTGGACACTTGCTTGAGTGCTCAGTGATCATGGGTGTGAAATATGGCTGGACACTTGCTTGATGGACTGGTGATCATGGTTGTGAATAGTGACTGGACACTCGCCTGATGAACTGGTGATCATGGGTGTGAATAGTGACTGGACACTCACCTGATGGCTCGGCAATCATGGGTGTGAATAGGGATTGGACACTCACCTTAGGGACTGGTGATCATGGATGTAAATTGTGACTGGATACTCACCTGATGGCTCGGTGGTCATGGGTGATAAAAGTGACTGGACACTCATGTGATGGCTCGGTGGTCATGGCTGTGAATAGGGATTGGACACTCACCCGATAGACTGGTGATCATGGGTGTGAATAGTGACTGGACACTCACCTGATAGACTGGTGATCATGGATGTGAATAGTGGCTGGACACTCAGCTGATGGACTGGTGATCATTGGTGTGAATAGTGGCTGGACACTCACCTGTTGGACTGTTGATCATGGGTGTGGATAGTGGCTGGACACTCACCTGATGGCTCGGTGGTCATGGATTGTGAATAGTGACTGGAATCTCGCCTGATGGACTGGTGATCATGGGTGTGAATAGTTGATGTTCACTCACCTGACGGAACTGGTAATCATGGGTGTGAATAAGTGGCTGGAACACTCACATGATGGCTCGGTGGTCATGGGTGTGAATAGTGGCTGGACACTCACCTGATGAATGGTGGTCATGGGTGTGAATAGTGGCTGGACACTCACCTAATGGACTGGTGGTCATGGGTGTGAATAAGTGACTGGACACTCACCTGATGGCTTCGATGGGCATGGATGTGAATAATGGTTGGACACTCACCTGATGCACTGGTGGTCATGCGTGTGAATAGTGGCTGGACACTCTCCTGACGGACTGGTGGTTTAGGGTAGTGAATAGTGTCTGGACACTCACCTTATAGACTGGTGATCATGGGTGTGAATAGTGGCTGGACACTCACCTGGTGGACTGGATAGTCATGGGTGTGAATAGTGGCTGGTCACGCAACTGGTGGTCATGGTGTGAATAAGTGGCTGGACACTCACCTGATGGACTGGTAGTCATGGGTGTGAATAGTGGCTGGACACTCACCTGATGGACTGGTGATCATGCGAGTTAATAGTGGCTGGACACTCACCTGATGGACTGGTGGTCATGGGTCTAAATAGTGGCTGGACACTCAACTGATTGACTGGTTGTCATGGGTGTGAATAGTGGCTGGACACTCACCTGATGGACTGGTGATCATGGGTGTGAATAGTGGCTGGACACTCACGTGATGGACTGGTGGTCATGGGTGTGAATAGTGGCTGGACACTCACCTGATAGACTGGTGATCATTGGGTGAACAGAGGCTGGACACTCGCTTGATGACTCAGTGATCATGGGTGTGAGTAGTGGCTGGACACTCACCTGATGGACTGGTGGTCATGGGTGTGAATAGTGGCTGGACACTCACCTGATAGACTGGTGATCATGGGTGTGAATAGTGGATGGACACTCACCTGATGGACTGGTGATAATGGGGTGAACATAGGCTGGACACTTGCTTGATGGCTCAGCGATCATGGGTGTGAATAGTGACAGGACACTCGCCTGATGGACTGGTGGTCATAGGTGTGGATAGTGGCTGGACACTCACCTGATAGACTGGTGATGATGGGTATGAATAGTGGCTGGACAATCACCTGATGGATTGGTGTTTATGTGTGTGAATAGTGGCTGCACACTCAACTGATGGACTGGTGGTCAAGGGTGTGAATAGTGGCTGGACATTCAACTGATGGATTGGTGGTCATGGGTGTGAATACTGGCTGGACACTCACCTGATGGACTGGTGATCAAGGGTGTGAATAGTGGCTGGACACTCACCTGATGGCCTGGTGATCATCGGTGTTAATAGTGGCTGGACACTTGCTTGAGTGCTCAGTGATCATGGGTGTGAAATATGGCTGGACACTTGCTTGATGGACTGGTGATCATGGTTGTGAATAGTGACTGGACACTCGCCTGATGAATTGGTGATCATGGGTGTGAATAGTGACTGGACACTCACCTGATGGCTCGGCAATCATGGGTGTGAATAGGGATTGGACACTCACCTTAGGGACTGGTGATCATGGGTGTAAATTGTGACTGGATACTCACCTGATGGCTCGGTGGTCATGGGTGATAATAGTGACTGGACACTCATGTGATGGCTCGGTGGTCATGGCTGTGAATAGGGATTGGACACTCACCCGATAGACTGGTGATCATGTGTGTGAATAGTGACTGGACACTCACCTGATAGACTGGTGATCATGGATGTGAATAGTGGCAGGACACTCAGCTGATGGAGTGGTGATCATTGGTGTGAATAGTGGCTGGACACTCACCTGTTGGACTGGTGATCATGGGTGTGGATAGTGGCTGGACACTCACCTGATGGCTCAGTGGTCATGGTTGTGAATAGTGTCTGGAATCTCGCCTGATGGACTGGTGATCATGGGTGTGAATAGTTGATGTTCACTCACCTGACGGACTGGTAATCATGGGTCTGAATAGTGGCTGAACACTCACATGATGGCTCGGTGGTCATGGGTGTGAATAGTGGCTGGACACTCACCTGATGAATGGTGGTCATGGGTGTGAATAGTGGCTGGACACTCACCTAATGGATTGGTTGTCATGGGTGTGAATAATGACTGGACACTCACCTGATGGCTCGATGGGCATGGATGTGAATAATGGTTGGACACTCACCTGATGCACTGGTGGTCATGCGTGTGAATAGTGGCTGGACACTCTCCTGACGGACTGGTGGTCATAGATATGAATAGTGGCTGGACATTCACCTTATAGACTGGTGATCATGGGTGTGAATAGTTGCTGGACACTCACCTGGTGGACTGGTGGTCATGGGTGTGAATAGTGGCTGGTCACGCAACTGGTGGTCACGGGTGTGAATAGTGGCTGGACACTCACCTGATGGACTGGTGGTCATGGGTGTGAATAGTGGCTGGACACTCACCTGATGGACTGGTGATCATGCGAGTTAATAGTGGCTGGACACTCACCTGATGGACTGGTGGTCATGGGTCTAAATAGTGGCTGGACACTCAACTGATGGACTGGTTGTCATGGGTGTGAATAGTGGCTGGACACTCACCTGACGACTGGTGATCATGGGTGTGAATAGTGGCTGGACACTAACCTGATAGACTGGTGATCATGGGGTGAACAGAGGCTGGAAACTTGCTTGATGGCTCAGTGATCATGGGTGTGAATAGTGACTGGACACTCGCCTGATGGACTGGTGGTCATAGGGTGTGATAGTGGCTGGACACTCACTGATAGACTGGTGATCATGGGTTTGAATAGTGGCTGGACATCACCTGACGGATTGGTGTTTATGTGTGTGTGAATAGTGGCTGCACACTCACCTGATGACTGGTGATCATGGGTGTGAATAGTGTTTCTGGACACTTGCTGATGGCTCGTCGATCATGGGTGTGAATAGTGGCTGGACACGCACCTGATGGCCTGGTGATCATGGGTGTGAATAGTGACTGGACACTCACCTGATGGACTGGTGATCATGGGTGTGAATAGTGACTGGACACTCTGCTGATGGCTCGGTGGTCATGGGTGTGATAGTGGCTGGACACTCACCTGATGGACTGGTGATCATGGGTGTGATATTGGCTGGACACTCACCTGATAGACTGGTGATCATGGGTGTGAATAGTGGATGGACACTCACCTGATGGACTGGTGATAATGGGTGAAACATAGGCTGGACACTTGCTTGATGGCGTGATCATGGGTGTGAATAGTGACTGTACACTCGCTGATGGACTGGTGGTCATAGGTGTGGATAGTGGCTGGACACTCACCTGATAGACTGGTGATCATGGGTATGAATAGTGGCTGGACAATCACCTGATGGACTGGTGATTATGTGTGTGAATAGTGGCTGCACACTCAACTGATGGACTGGTGTCATGGGTGTGAATAGTGGCTGGAATCAACTGATGGACTGGTGTCATGGGTGTGAATACTGGCTGGACACTCACTGATGGACTGGTGATCAAGGGTGTGAATAGTGGCTGGACACTCACCTGATGGCCTGGTGATCATGGGTGTTATAGTGGCTGGACACTGCTGAGGCTCAGTGATCAAGGGTGTGAAATATGGCTGGACACTTGCTTGATGGACTGGTGATCATGGTTGTGAATAGTGACTGGACATTCGCCCTGATGAACTGGTGATCATGGGTGTGAATAGTGCTGGACACTCACTGATGGCTCGGCGATCATGGGTGTGAATAGTGGATGGACACTCACCTAGGGACTGGTGATCATGGATGTGAATTGTGACTGGACACTCACCTGATGGCTGGTGGTCATGGTGTAATAGTGACTGGACACTCATGTGATGGCTCGGTGGTCATGGGCTGTGAATATGGATAGGACACTCACCGATAGACTGGTGATCATGTGTGTGAATAGTGACTGGACACTCACATGAATGACTGGTGATTATGGGTGTGAATAGTGGCTGCACACTCAGCGGAGAGACTGGTGATCATGGGTGTGAATAGTGGCTGGACACTCAACTGTTGGACTGGTGATCATGGGTGTGGATAGTGGCTGGACACTCACCTGATGGCTCGGTGGTCATGATTGTGAATAGTGACTGGAAACTCGCCTGATGGACTGGTGATCATGGGTGTGAATAGTTGCTGGACATTCACCTGACGAACTGGTAATCATGGGTGTGAATAATGGCTGGAAACTTACCTGATGGCTCGGTGGTCATGGGTGTGAATAGTGGCTGGACACTCACCTGATGAATGGTGGTCATGGTTGTGAATAGTGGCTGGACACTCACCTGATGGACTGGTGGTCATGGTTGTGAATAGTGGCTGGACATTCTCCTGATGGACTTGTGGTCATTGGTGTGAATAGTTGCTGGACACTAACCTGATAGACTGGTGATCATGGGTGTGAATAGTGGCTGGACACTCGCCTGTGGACTGGTGGTTTATGGTGTGAATAGTGTGCTGGACACTCACCTTATAGACTGGTGATCATGGGTGTGAATAGTGGCTGGACACTCACCTGATGGACTGGTAGTCATGGGTGTGATAGTGGCTGGACACGCAACTGGTGGTCATGGGGTGGAATAGTGGCTGGACACTCACCTGATGGACTCGTATCATGGGTGTGAATAGTGGCTGGACACTCACCTGATGGACTGGTGATCATGGGTCGTGAATAGTGGCTGGACACTCACTGATTGACTGGTGGTCATGGGTGTGAATAGTGGCTGGACACTCACCTGATGGACTGGTGATCATGGGTGTGAATAGTGGCTGGACACTCACCTGATGGACTGGTGGTCATGGGTGTGAATAGTGGCTGGACACTCACCTGATGACTGGTGATCATTGGGTGTGAATAGTGGCTGGACACTCAGCTGATGACTCGTGGTCATGGGTGTGAGTAGTGGCTGGACACTCACCTGATGGACTGGTGATCATGGGTTGTGAATAGTGACTGGACACTCACGTGATAGACTGGTGATTATGGGTGTGAATAGTGGCTGCAAACTCAGCGGAGAGACTGGTGATCATGGGTATGAATAGTGGTTGGACACTCACCTGATGGACTGGTGGTAATGGGTGTGAATACTGGCTGGACACTCACCTGATTGACTGGTGATTATGGGTTTGTATAGTGGCTGGACACTCACCTGATAGACTGGTGGTCAAGAGTGTGAATAATGACTGGACACTCATGTGATGGCTCGGTGTTCATGGCTGTGAATAGGGATAGGACACTCACCCGATAGACTGGTGATCATGGGTGTGAATAGTTGCTGGACACTCACCTGACGGACTGGTAATCATAGGTGTGAATAGTGGCTGGACACTTACCTGATGGCTCGGTGGTCATGGGTGTGAATAGTTGCTGGACACTCACCTGATGAATGGTGGTCATGGTTGTGAATAGTGGCTGGACACTCACCTGATGGACTGGTGATCATGGTTGTGAATAGTGACTGGACACTCGCCTGATGAATTGGTGATCATGGGTGTGAATAGTTGACTGGACACTCACCTGATGGCTCGGCAATCATGGGTGTGAATAGGGATTGGACACTCACCTTAGGGACTGGTGATCATGGGTGTAAATTGTGACTGGATACTCACCTGATGGCTCGGTGGTCATGGGTGATAATAATAGACTGGACACTCATGTGATTGGCTCGGTGGTCATGGCTGTGAATAGGGATTGGACACTCACCCGATAGACTGGTGATCATGGGTGTGAATAGTGACTGGAATCTCGCCTGATGGACTGGTGATCATGGGTGTGAATAGTTGATGTTCACTCACCTGACGGACTGGTAATCATGGGTGTGAATAGTGGCTGAACACTCACATGATGGCTCGGTGGTCATGGGTGTGAATAGTGGCTGGACACTCACCTGATGATGGTGGTCATGGGTGTGAATAGTGGCTTGGACACTCACCTAATGGATGGTTGTCACGGGTGTGAATAGTGACTGGACACTCACCTGATGGCTCGATGATCATGGGTGTGACATATGGTTGGACACTCACCTGATGCACTGGTGGTCATGCGTGTGAATAGTGGCTGGACACTCTCCTGATGGACTGGTGATCATAGATGTGAATAGTGGCTGGACACTCACCTGATGACTGGTGATCATGGGTGTGAATAGTGCTGGACACTCACCTGTGGACTGGTGGTCATGGGTGTGAATAGGGCTGGCACGCACATGGTGGTCACGGGTGTGAATAGTGGCTGGACACTCACCTGATGGCTCGGTGGTCATGGTGTGAATAGTGACTGGACACTCGCCTGATGGACTGGTGATCATGGGTGTGAATAGTGATGTCACTCACCTGACGGGACTGGTAATCATGGGTGTGAATAGTGGCTGGACACTCACATGATGGCTCGGTGGTCATGGGTGTGAATAGTGGCTGGACACTCACCTGATGAATGGTGGGTCATGGGTGTGAATAGTGGCTGGACACTCACCTAATGATTGGTGATCACGGGTGTGAATAGTGACTGGACACTCACCTGATGGCTCGTGGGCATGGGTGTGAATATGGTGGACACTCACCTGATGCACTGGTGGTCATGCGTGTGAATAGTGGCTGGACACTCTCCTGATCGGACTGGTGTCATGATGTGAATAGTGCTGGACACTCAGCTGATAGACTGGTGATCATGGGTGTGAATAGTGCTGGACACTCACCTGGTGGACTGGTGGTCATGGGTGTGAATAGGGGCTGGTCACGCGACTGGCTGGTCACAGGTGTGATAGTGCTGGACACTCACCTGATGGACTGGTGATCATCAGGGTGTGAATAGTGGCTGGACACTCAGCTGATGGACTGGTGATCATGGGTGTGAATAGTGGCTGGACACTCACCTGATGGACTGGTGATCATGGTGTGGATAGGGGCTGGACACTCAGCTGAGGGACTGGTGATCATGGGTGTGAATAGTGGCTGGACACTCACCTGATGGATCTGGTGGTCATGGGTGTGAATAGTGCTGGACACTCACCTGATGATAGTGGTCATGAGTGTGAATAGTGGCTGGACACTCACCTGATGGACTGGTGGTCATGGGTGTCAAAAGTGACTGGACACTCACTGATGGCTCGATAGGCATGAGTGTGAAATGGCTGGACGCTCACCTGATGTCTGGTGTCATGGGTGTGAATAGTGGCTGGACACTCTCCTGATAGTCTGGTGGTCATGGGTGTGAATAGTGGCTGGAAACTCACCTGATAGACTGGTGATCATGGGTGTGAATAGTGGCTGGGACACTCACCTGGTGGACTGGTAGTCATAGGTGTGAATAGTGGCTGGACACTCACCTGATGGAGTGGTGTCATGGTGTGAACAGAGGCTGGACACTCGCTTGATGGCTCAGTGATCATGGTTGTGAATAGTGGCTGGACACTCACCTGATAGACTGGTGGTCATGGGTGTGAATATTGGCTGGACACTCACCTGATAGACTGGTGATCATGGGTGTGAATAGTGGCTGGACACTCACGTGATGGACTGGTGGTCATGGCTGTGAATAGTGGCTGGACACTCACCTGATGGACTGGTGGTCATGGCTGTGAATAGTGGCTGGACACTCACCTGATAGACTGGTGATCATGGGTGTGAATAGTGGCTGGACACTCACCTGGTGGACTGGTGGTCATGGGTGTGAATAGTGGCTGGACACTCACCTGATGAAGTGGTGATCATGGGGTGAACAGAGGCTGGAGACTCGCTTGATGGCTCAGTGATCATGGGTGTGAATAGTGACTGGACACTCGCCTGATGGCCTGGTGACAAACGGTGTGAATAGTGAGTGGACACTTGCTTTATGGACTGGTGATCATGGGTGTGAATAGTGGCTGGACACTTGCTTGATGGACTGGTGATCATGGTTGTGAATAGTGACTGGACATTCGCCTGATGGCCTTGTGATCTTGGGTGTGAATATTGGCTGGACACTCACCTGATGGACTGGTGGCCATGGGTGTGAATAGTGGCTGAACATTCACCCGAAGGACTGGTGGTCATGGGTCTGAATAATGGCTGGACACTCGCTTAATGGCTCAGTGATCATAGTTGTGAATAGTGACTGGACATTCGCCTGATGGCATTGTGATCATCAGTGTGAATAGTGGCTGGACACTCATCTGATGGACTGGTGATCATGGGTGTGAATAGTGACTGGACAGTCACCTGATAGACTGGTGATCGTGGGTGTGAATAGTTGCTGGACACTCAGCTGATGGACTAGTGAACATGGGTGTGAAAAGTGGCTGGACACTCACCTGTTGGACTGGTGATCATGGGTGTGGATAGGGGCTGGACACTCAGCTGAGAGACTGGTGATCATGGGTGTGAATAGTGGCTGGACACTCACCTGATGGACTGGTGATCATGGGGCGACCAGAGGCTGGACACTCGCTTGATGGCTCAGTGATCATAAGTGTGATTAGTGACTGGACACTCGCCTGATGGCCTTGTGATCATCACTGTGAATAGTGGCTGGACACTCACCAGATAGACCTGTGATCATGGGTGTGAATAGTGAGTAGACACTCACCTGATAGACTGGTAATCATGGGTGTGAATAGTGGCTGGACACTCAGCTGATGGACTGGTGAACATTGGTGTGAATAGTGGCTGGACACTCACCTGTTGGACTGGTGATCATGGGTGTGGATAGTGGCTGGACATTCACCTGATGGCTCGGTGGTCATGGTTGTGAATAGTGACTGGACACTCGCCTGATGAACTGGTGATCATGGGTGTGAATAGTTGCTGGACACTTGCTTGATGGCTCGGCGATCATGGGTGTGAATAGTGGCTGGACACGCACCTCATGGACTGGTGATCATGGGTGTGAATAGTGACTGGACACTCACTTGATAGACTGGTGGTTATGGGTGTGAATAGTGACTGGACACTCATGTGATGGCTCGGTGGTCATGGCTGTGAATAGGGATTGGACACTCACCCGATTGACTGGTGATCATGGGTGTGAATAGTGACTGGACACTCACCTGATTGACTGGTGATCATGGGTGTGAATAGTGGCTGCACACTCAGCTGAGAGACTGGTGATCATGGGTGTGAATAGTGGCTGGACACTCACCTGTTGGACTGGTGATCATGTATGTGAATAGTGGCTGGACACTCACCTGATGGCTCGGTGGTCATGCTTGTGAATAGTGGCTGGACACTCACCTGATGAAGTGGTGATCATGGGGTGAACAGAGGCTGGACACTCGCTTGATGGCTCAGTGAACATCAGTGTGAATAGTGGCTGGACACTCACCTGTTGGACTGGTGATCATGGGTGTGGGTAGTGGCTGGACACTCAGCTGAGAGACTGGTGATCATGGGTGTGAATAGTGGCTGGACACTCACCTGATGGACTGGTGATCATGGGATGACCAGAAGCTGGACACTCGCTTGATGGCTCAGTGAACATCAGTGTGAATAGTGGCTGGACACTCACCCGATAGACTGGTGATCATGGGTGTGAATAGTTGCTGGACACTTGATTGATGGCTCGGCGATCATGGGTGTGAATAGTGGCTGGACACGCACCTCATGGACTGTTGATCATGCGTGTGAATAGTAACTGGACACTCACCTGATAGACTAGTGGTCAATGGTGTGAATAGTGACTGGACACTCATGTGATGGCTCGGTGGTCATGGCTGTGAATAGGGATAGGACACTCACCCGATAGACTTGTGATCATGGGTGTGAATAGTGACTGGACACTCACCTGATAGACTGGTGATTATGGGTGTGAATAGTGGCTGCACACTCAGCGGAGAGACTGGTGATCATGGGTGTGAATAGTGGCTGGACACTCACCTGTTGGACTGGTGATCATGGGTGTGGATAGTGGCTGGACACTCACCTGATGGCTCGGTGGTCATGATTGTGAATAGTGACTGGAAACTCGCCTGATGGACTGGTGATCATGGGTGTGAATAGTTGCTGGACATTCACCTGACGAACTGGTAATCATGGGTGTGAATAATGGCTGGAAACTTACCTGATGGCTCGGTGGTCATGGGTGTGAATAGTGGCTGGACACTCACCTGATGAATGGTGGTCATGGTTGTGAATAGTGGCTGGACATTCTCCTGATGGACTTGTGGTCATTGGTGTGAATAGTGGCTGGACACTAACCTGATAGACTGGTGATCATGGGTGTGAATAGTGGCTGGACACTCACCTGTTGGACTGGTGATCATGGGTGTGGATAGGGGCTGGACACTCAGCTGAGAGACTGGTGATCATGGGTGTGAATAGTGGCTGGACACTCACCTGATGGCTCGGTGGTCATGGGTGTGAATAGTTGCTGGACACTCACCTGATGAATAGTGGTCATGAGTGTGAATAGTGGCTGGACACTCACCTGATGGACTGGTGGTCATGGGTGTCAAAAGTGACTGAACACTCACCTGATGGCTCGATAGGCATGAGTGTGAATAATGGCTGGACGCTCACCTGATAGTCTGGTGGTCATGGGTGTGAATAGTGGCTGGACACTCTCCTGATAGTCTGGTGGTCATGGGTGTGAATAGTGGCTGGAAACTCACCTGATAGACTGGTGATCATGGGTGTGAATAGTGGCTGGACACTCACCTGGTGGACTGGTAGTCATAGATGTGAATAGTGGCTGGACACTCACCTGATGGAGTGGTGATCATGGTGTGAACAGAGGCTGGACACTCGCTTGATGGCTCAGTGATCATGGTTGTGAATAGTGGCTGGACACTCACCTGATAGACTGGTGATCATGGGTGTGAATAGTGGCTGGAAACTCACCTGGTGGACTGGTGGTCATGGGTGTGAATATTGGCTGGATACTCACCTGATAGACTGGTGATCATGGGTGTGAATAGTGGCTGGACACTCACCTGATGGACTGGTGGTCATGGCTGTGAATAGTGGCTGGACACTCACCTGATAGACTGGTGATCATGGGTGTGAATAGTGGCTGGACACTCACCTGGTGGACTGGTGGTCATGGGTGTGAATAGTGGCTGGACACTCACCTGATGAAGTGGTGATCATGGGGTGAACAGAGGCTGGACACTCGCTTGATGGCTCAGTGATCATGGGTGTGAATAGTGACTGGACACTCGCCTGATGGCCTGGTGACAAACGGTGTGAATAGTGAGTGGACACTTGCTTTATGGACTGGTGATCATGGGTGTGAATAGTGGCTGGACACTTGCTTGATGGACTGGTGATCATGGTTGTGAATAGTGACTGGACATTCGCCTGATGGCCTTGTGATCTTGGGTGTGAATATTGGCTGGACAATCACCTGATGGACTGGTGGTCATGGGTGTGAATAGTGGCTGGACACTCATCTGATGGACTGGTGGTCATGGGTGTGAAAAGTGGCTGGACACTCACCTGATGGACTGGTGGTCATGGGTGTGAATAGTGGCTGGACATTCACCCGAAGGACTGGTGGTCATGGGTCTGAATAATGGCTGGACACTCGCTTAATGGCTCAGTGATCATGGTTGTGAATAGTGACTGGACATTCGCCTGATGGCATTGTGATCATCAGTGTGAATAGTGGCTGGACACTCACCCGATAGACTGGTGATCATGGGTGTGAATAGTGACTGGACAGTCACCTGATAGACTGGTGATCGTGGGTGTGAATAGTGGCTGGACACTCAGCTGATGGACTGGTGAACATGGGTGTGAAAAGTGGCTGGACACTCACCTGTTGGACTGGTGATCATGGGTGTGGATAGGGGCTGGACACTCAGCTGAGAGACTGGTGATCATGGGTGTGAATAGTGGCTGGACACTCACCTGATGGACTGGTGATCATGGGGCGACCAGAGGCTGGACACTCGCTTGATGGCTCAGTGATCATAAGTGTGATTAGTGACTGGACACTCGCCTGATGGCCTTGTGATCATCACTGTGAATAGTGGCTGGACACTCACCAGATAGACCTGTGATCATGGGTGTGAATAGTGAGTAGACACTCACCTGATAGACTGGTAATCATGGGTGTGAATAGTGGCTGGACACTCAGCTGATGGACTGGTGAACATTGGTGTGAATAGTGGCTGGACACTCACCTGTTGGACTGGTGATCATGGGTGTGGATAGTGGCTGGACATTCACCTGATGGTTCGGTGGTCATGGTTGTGAATAGTGACTGGACACTCGCCTGATGAACTGGTGATCATGGGTGTGAATAGTTGCTGGACACTTGCTTGATGGCTCGGCGATCATGGGTGTGAATAGTGGCTGGACACGCACCTCATGGACTGGTGATCATGGGTGTGAATAGTGACTGGACACTCACTTGATAGACTGGTGGTCATGGGTGTGAATAGTGACTGGACACTCATGTGATGGCTCGTTGGTCATGGCTGTGAATAGGGATTGGACACTCACCCGATTGACTGGTGATCATGGGTGTGAATAGTGACTGGACACTCACCTGATTGACTGGTGATCATGGGTGTGAATAGTGGCTGCACACTCAGCTGAGAGACTGGTGATCATGGGTGTGAATAGTGGCTGGACACTCACCTGTTGGACTGGTGATCATGTGTGTGAATAGTGGCTGGACACTCACCTGATGGCTCGGTGGTCATGCTTGTGAATAGTGGCTGGACACTCACCTGATGAAGTGGTGATCATGGGGTGAACAGAGGCTGGACACTCGCTTAATGGCTCAGTGATCATGGGTGTGAATAGTGACTGGACACTCGCCTGATTGCCTGGTGACAAACGGTGTGAATAGTGAGTGGACACTTGCTTTATGGACTGGTGATCATGGGTGTGAATAGTGGCTGGACACTTGCTTGATGGACTGGTGATCATGGTTGTGAATAGTGACTGGACATTCGCCTGATGGCCTTGTGATCTTGGGTGTGAATATTGGCTGGACACTCACCTGATGGACTGGTGGTCATGGGTGTGAATAGTGGCTGGACACTCATCTGATGGACTGGTGGTCATGGGTGTGAAAATTGGCTGGACACTCACCTGATGGACTGGTGGTCATGGGTGTGAATAGTGGCTGAACATTCACCCAATGGACTGGTGATCATGGGTGTGAATAGTGGCTGGACACTCACCCGAAGGACTGGTGGTCATGGGTCTGAATAATGGCTGGACACTCGCTTAATGGCTCAGTGATCATGGTTGTGAATAGTGACTGGACATTCGCCTGATGGCATTGTGATTATCAGTGTGAATAGTGGCTGGACACTCACCCGATAGACTGGTGATCATGGGTGTGAATAGTGACTGGACAGTCACCCGATTGACTGGTGATCGTGGGTGTAAATAGTGGCTGGACACTCAGCTGATGGACTGGTGAACATGGGTGTGAATAGTGGCTGGACACTCACCTGTTGGACTGGTGATCATGGGTGTGGATAGGGGCTGGACACTCAGCTGAGAGACTGGTGATCATGGGTGTGAATAGTGGCTGGACACTCACCTGATGGACTGGTGATCATGGGTGTGAATAGTGACTGGACACTCACCTGATTGACTGGTGATCATGGGTTTGAATAGTGGCTGCACACTCAGCTGAGAGACTGGTGATCATGGGTGTGAATAGTTGCTGGACACTTGCTTGATGGCTCGGCGATCATGGGTGTGAATAGTGGCTGGACACGCACCTCATGGACTGGTGATCATGGGTGTCAATAGTGACTGGACACTCACTTGATAGACTGGTGGTCATGGGTGTGAATAGTGACTGGACACTCATGTGATGGCTCGGTGGTCATGGCTGTGAATAGGGATTGGACACTCACCCGATTGACTGGTGATCATGGGTGTGAATAGTGACTGGACACTCACCTGATTGACTGGTGATCATGGGTTTGAATAGTGGCTGCACACTCAGCTGAGAGACTGGTGATCATGGGTGTGAATAGTGGCTGGACACTCACCTGTTGGACTGGTGATCATGTGTGTGAATAGTGGCTGGACACTCACCTGATGGCTCAGTGGTCATGCTTGTGAATAGTGACTAGAAACTCGCCTGATTTACTAGTGATCATGGGTGTGAATAGTTGCTGAACACTCACCTAGCGGACTGGTAATCATGGGTGTGAATAGTGGCTGGACACTCACCTGATGAATGGTGGTCATGGGTGTGAATAGTGACTGGACACTCACCTGATGGCTGGATGGTCATGGGTGTGAATAATGGCTGGACACTCACCTGATGCACTGGTGGTCATGCGTGTGAATAGTGGCTGGACATTCTCCTGATGGACTGGTGGTCATGGGTGTGAATAGTGGCTGGACACTCAACTTTTGGTCATGGGTGTGAATAGTGGCTGGACACTCACCTGATGGACTGGTGGTCATGGGTGTGAATAGTGGCTGGACACTCACCTGATAGACTGGTGGTAAAGGGTGTGAAGAGTGACTGGACACGCATGTGATTGCTCGGTGGTCATGGCTGTGAATAGGGATAGGACACTCACCCGATCGACTGGTGATCATGGGTGTGAAAAGAGACTGGACACTCACCTGATAGACTGGTGATCATGGGTGTGAATAGTGGCTGAACACTCAGCTGATGGACTGGTGATCATGGGTGTGAATATTGGCTGGGCACTCACCTATTTGACTGGTGATCTTGGGTGTGGATAGTGGCTGGACACTCACCTGATGGCTCGGTGGTCATGGTTGTGAATAGTGACTGGAAACTCACCTGATGGACTGGTGATCATGGGTGTGAATAGTTGCTGGACTCTCACCTGACCTACTGGTAATCATGGGTGTGAATAGTGGCTGAACACTCACCTGATGATAAGTGGTCATGAGTGTGAATAGTGGCTGGACACTCACCTGATGGACTGGTGGTCATGGGTGTCAAAAGTGACTGGACACTCACCTGATGGCTCGATAGGCATGAGTGTTAATAATGGCTGGACGCTCACCTGATGCACTGGTGATCATGCGTGTGAATAGTGGCTGGACAATCTCCCGATAGTCTGGTGGTCATGGGTGTGAATAGTGGCTGGAAAATCACCTGATAGACTGGTGATCATGGTTGTGAATAGTGGCTGGACACTCACCTGGTGGACTGGTGGTCATAGGTGTGAATAGTGGCTGGACACTCACCTGATGGAGTGGTGATCATGGTGTGAACAGAGGCTGGACACTCGCTTGATGGCTCAGTGATCATGGGTGTGAATAGTGGCTGGACACTCACCTGATAGACTGGTGATCATGGGTGTGAATAGTGGCTGGACACTCATCTGGTGGACTGGTGGTCATGGGTTTGAGTAGTGGATGGACACTCACCTGATAGACTGGTGATCATGGTTGTGAATAGTGGCTGGACACTCACCTGATGGATTGGTGATCATGGGGTGAACAAACGCTGGACACTCGTTTAATATCTCAGTGATCATGGGTATGAATAGAGACTGGACACTCACCTGATGGCCTAGTGATCATCAGTAGGAATAGTGACTAGACGCTTGCTTTATGGACTGGTGATCATGGTTGTGAATAGTGACTGGACATTCGCCTGATGGCCTTGTGATCTTGGGTGTGAATATTGGCTGGACACTTACCTGATGGACTGGTGGTCATGGGTGTGAATAGTGGCTGGACACTCATCTGATGGACTGGTGGTCATGGGTGTGAAAAGTGGCTGGACACTCACCTGATGGACTGGTGGTCATGGGTGTGAATAGTGGCTGAACATTCACCCGCTGGACTGGTGGTCATGGGTCTGAATAATGGCTGGACACTCGCTTAATGGCTCAGTGATCATGGTTGTGAATAGTGACTGGACATTCGCCTGATGGCCTGGTGATCATGGGTGTGAATAGTGGCTGGACACTCACCTGATGGACTGGTGGTCATGGGTTTGAGTAGTGGATGGACACTCACCTGATAGACTGGTGATCATGGTTGTGAATAGTGGCTGGACACTCACCTGATGGATTGGTGATCATGGGGTGAACAAACGCTGGACACTCGTTAATATCTCAGTGATCATGGTTGTGAATAGAGACTGGACACTCGCCTGATGGCCTAGTGATCATCAGTAGGAATAGTGACTGGACGCTTGCTTGATGGACTACTGATCATGGGTGTGAATATTGGCTGGACACTTGCTTGATGGAATAGTGATCATGACTGTAAATAGTGACTGGACACTCGCCTGATGGCCTGTTGATCATGGGGGTGTGAATAGTGACTGGACACTCATCTGATGGACTGGTGATCATGGGTTTGAGTAGTGGCTGGACACTCACCTGATGGCTCGGTGGTCATGGTTGTGAATAGTGACTGGACACTCGCCTGATGAACTGGTGATCATGGGTGTGAATAGTTGCTGGACACTTGCTTGATGGCTCGGCGGTGTGAATAGTGGCTGGACACGCACATCATGGACTAATGATCACGGGTGTGAATAGTGACTGGACACTCACCTGATAGACTGGTGGTCATGGGTGTGAATAGTGACTGGACACTCATGTGATGGCTCGGTGGTCATGGCTGTGAATAGGGACTGGACATTCACCCGATCGACTGGTGATCATGGGTGTGAATAGAGACTGGACATTACCTAATAGACTGGTGATCATGGGTGTGAATAGTGGCTAAACACTCAGCTGATGGACTGGTGATCATGGGTGTGAATAGTGGCTGAACAATCAGCTGATGGACTGGTGATCATGGGTGTGGATAGTGGCTGGACACTCACCTGATGGACTGGTGATCATGGGTGTGAATAGTTGCTGGACTCTCACCTGATCTATTGGTAATCATGGGTGTGAATAGTGGCTGAACACTCATCTGATGGCTCGGTGGTCATGGGTGTGAATAGTGGCTGGACACTCACCTGCTGAATAGTGGTCATGAGTGTGAATAGTGGCTGGACACTCACCTGATGGACTGGTGGTCATGGGTGTCAATAGTGACTGGACACTCACCTGATGGCTCGATAGGCATGAGTGTGAATAATGGCTGGACGCTCACCTGATGCACTGGTGGTCATGCGTGTGAATAGTGGGTGGACACTCTCATGATGGACTGGTGGTCATGGGTGTGAATATTGGCTGGACACTCACCTGATAGACTGGTGATCATGGGTGTAAATAGTGGCTGGACACTCACCTGGTGGACTGGTGGTCATTGGTGTTAATAGTGGCTGGACACTCACCTGATAGACTGGTGATCATGGGTGTGAATAGTGGCTGGACACTCACCTGGTGGACTGGTGGTCATTGGTGTGAATAGTGGCTGGACACTCACCTGATAGACTGGTGATCATGGGAGTGAATAGTGGCTGGACACTCACCTGATGGATTGGTGGTTATGGGTGTAAACAGTGGCTGCACACTCAACTGATGAACTGGTGGTCATGTGTGTGAATAGTGGTTGGACACTCACCTGATGGACTGGTGGTCATGGGTGTGAATACTGGCTGGACACTCACCTGATGGACTAGTGATCATGTGTGTGAATAGTGGCTGGACACTCACCTGATGGAGTGGTGATCATGGGGTGAACAGAGGCTGGACACTCGCTTAATGGCTCAGTGATCAAGGTTGTGAATAGTGACTGGACATTCGCCTGATGGCCTGGTGATCATGGGTGTGAATAGTGGCTGGACACTCACTTGATGGACTGGTGGTCATGGGTTTGAGTAGTGGATGGACACTAACCTGATAGACTGGTGATCATGGTTGTGAATAGTTGCTGGACACTCACCTGATGGACTGGTGATCATGGGGTGAACAAACGCTGGACACTCGTTTAATATCTCAGTGATCATGGGTGTGAATAGAGACTGGACACTCGCCTGATGGCCTAGTGATCATCAGTGGGAATAGTGACTGGTCGCTTGCTTGATGGATTACTGATCATGGGTGTGAATATTGGCTGGACACTTGCTTGATGGACTAGTGATCATGATTGTGAATAGTGACTGGACACTCACCTGATGGACTGGTGATCATGGGTTTGAGTAGTGACTGGACACTCACCTGATGGCTCGGTGGTCATGGTTGTGAATAGTGACTGGACACTCGCCTGATGAACTGGTGATCATGGGTGTGAATAGTTGCTGGACACTTGCTTTATAGCTCGGTGGTGTGAATAGTGGTTGGACACGCACATAATGGACTAATGATCATGGGTGTGAATAGTGGCTGGACACTCGCCTGATGGACTGGTGATCATGGGTGTGAATAGTTGCTGGACTCTTACCTGATCTATTGGTAATCATGGGTGTGAATAGTGGCTGAACACTCATCTGATGGCTCGGTGGTCATGGGTGTGAATAATGGCTGGACACTCACCTGATGAATAGTGGTCATGAGTGTGAATAGTGGCTGGACACTCACCTGATGGACTGGTGGTCATGGGTGTCAATAGTGACTGGACACTCACCTGATGGCTCGATAGGCATGAGTGTGAATAATGGCTGGACGCTCACCTGATGCACTGGTGGTCATGCGTGTGAATAGTGGCTGGACACTCTCCTGATGGACTGGTGGTCATGGGTGTGAATATTGGCTGGACACTCACCTGATAGACTGGTGGTCATGGGTGTGAATAGTGACTGGACACTCATGTGATGGCTCGGTGGTCATGGCTGTGAATAGGGACTGGACATTCACCCGATCGACTGGTGATCATGGGTGTGAATAGAGACTGGACATTAACCTAATAGACTGGTGATCATGGGTGTGAATAGTGGCTGAACACTCAGCTGATGGACTGGTGATCATGGGTGTGAATAGTGGCTGAACACTCAGCTGATGGACTGGTGATCATGGGTGTGGATAGTGGCTGGACACTCGCCTGATGGACTGGTGATCATGGGTGTGAATAGTTGCTGGACTCTCACCTGATCTATTGGTAATCATGGGTGTGAATAGTGGCTGAACACTCATCTGATGGCTCGGTGGTCATGGGTGTGAATAGTGGCTGGAAACTCCCCTGATGAATAGTGGTCATGAGTGTGAATAGTGGCTGGACACTCACCTGATGGACTGGTGGTCATGGGTGTCAATAGTGACTGGACACTCACCTGATGGCTCGATAGGCATGAGTGTGAATAATGGCTGGACGCTCACCCGATGCACTGGTTGTCATGCGTGTGAATAGTGGCTGGACACTCTCCTGATGGACTGGTGGTCATGGGTGTGAATATTGGCTGGACACTCACCTGATAGACTGGTGATCATGGGTGTGAATAGTGGCTGGACACTCATGTGATGGCTCGGTTGTCATGGCTGTGAATAGGGATTGGACACTCACCCGATCGACTGGTGATCATGGGTGTGAATAGAGAATGGACACTCACCTGATAGACTGGTGATCATGGGTGTGAATAGTGGCTGAACACTCAGCGGATGGACTGGTGATCATGGATGTGAATATTGGCTGGACACTCACCTATTTGACTGGTGATCATGGGTGTGGATAGTGGCTGGACACTCACCTGATGGCTCGGTGGTCATGGTTGTGAATAGTGACTGGAAACTCACCTGATGGACTGGTGATCATGGGTGTGAATAGTTGCTGGACTCTCACCTGACCTACTGGTAATCATGGGTGTGAATAGTGGCTGAACACTCATCTGATGGCTCGGTGGTCATGGGTTCGAATAGTTGCTGGACACTCACCTGATGATAAGTGGTCATGAGTGTGAATAGTGGCTGGACACTCACCTGATGGACTGGTGGTCATGGGTGTCAAAAGTGACTGGACACTCACCTGATGGCTCGATAGGCATGAGTGTTAATAATGGCTGGACGCTCACCTGATGCACTGGTGATCATGCGTGTGAATAGTGGCTGGACAATCTCCCGATAGTCTGGTGGTCATGTGTGTGAATAGTGGCTGGAAAATCACCTGATAGACTGGTGATCATGGTTGTGAATAGTGGCTGGACACTCACCTGGTGGACTGGTGGTCATAGGTGTGAATAGTGGCTGGACACTCACCTGATGGAGTGGTGATCATGGTGTGAACAGAGGCTGGACACTCGCTTGATGGCTCAGTGATCATGGGTGTGAATAGTGGCTGGACACTCACCTGATAGACTGGTGATCATGGGTGTGAATAGTGGCTGGACACTCATCTGGTGGACTGGTGGTCATGGGTTTGAGTAGTGGATGGACACTCACCTGATAGACTGGTGATCATGGTTGTGAATAGTGGCTGGACACTCACCTGATGGATTGGTGATCATGGGGTGAACAACGCTGGACACTCGTTTAATATCTCAGTGATCATGGGTATGAATAGAGACTGGACACTCACCTGATGGCCTAGTGATCATCAGTAGGAATAGTGACTAGACGCTTGATTTATGGACTGGTGATCATGGTTGTGAATAGTGACTGGACATTCGCCTGATGGCCTTGTGATCTTGGGTGTGAATATTGGCTGGACACTTACCTGATGGACTGGTGGTCATGGGTGTGAATAGTGGCTGGACACTTGTGGCGGGACAGCCCGGCAGCATCCGAATGACACAAGTTAAAAAGGAATTAAAGAGCCCACAATATTTTTCTATCATTCTCTAAAAGCATAAACGTTCACCAGAACCTGATAGAAATGCAATAAGATTGAAAACAAGAGAAAAATACATTTTGACCACGCACGCCCCATCATTTCTGTAATGCTAGGTCTGAGAAAGCTTTGATGGCAAGATCAAACGTAACACACAGACACCACGGCACCAGGCGGCGGCGGTGCTATCAAAGGTTGAAAACTCATTGTTGTCAGTAGAAGGGGAGATAAGAGGGTCAGCCAGACCCGTCTGAAATACACGGCAGTGCTACTCAGGGGAAAACCCGTGTGATCCAAAGACGGCAATATAATGCAGGCCTAACACCTATCTATAAGTCCAGACATTGGGGAGACGGGACAACGTCTGTAATTGCCACCACAAAGGAGCAATTAGGACCAGATGCTTAACACCTCACTGCAATACGGGCGGCAAAGTAGGAACACATGGCTGACACATTCCTGCCAGCAACCGGGAAGGCTTGTGTTAACCACAGATTGGTATGTAGTTATGACGCAACGTCTGTTGCAGGGGCCAATTCATTGTTTCAGGAATGTGGCGGGGCATCGGTCAATTTGATTGACAAATGAAACTACCGTCCACAGGAAAGGAGGAGGGGTGAAAAGAATTTGGCACTTAATCCATCTGGGTAAACCATCTTACATGGAAAAATAGGCGGAGTTAATGAAAATGGGACATATTAATTAACCAACCTGGAAACTAGCCAGGAATTGAATAGAATAAAACTACATGCATGGCCAGCAAGACTTCAGACGCAAATTCACAATAGCATTCTTAGGATACCTACTGGAGAAATATTAACATTTCGTTCTGTTGGACTTCTGTACGAAGTATTATGATGGAATTTCCTAGCTATAAACCAGGTAAACCATTATTCTGATTAGTTTGTCTGCTAGTCTGAAGGCTTGTGTAGTTTCCTGTTTTTACATATTCTCCCAAACTTTACACTCGTGGATTTTCTTTGTACTTAATGTTCCAGTTCTAGCTTTACGATTTCACTGAGAACTATTTTCTTCTTGCATTCACTACTTGGTTGTCTGATTTGTTGTATGTGACAATTTGGAGAAATCCATTATCCAAGCTACATGAGCGTGTGGCTTATTCATGTACAGGAGATGCATTTAGATTCATCCTGTATGATGTTAAACATTGGGGAGACTGACTACTTAGGAGAAATTCCTGAGAGCTACCAGTCTCTTGATAGCGTCCAATTAACATTGATTATTTGGACCAACACTTTGAGTGCCTACCAAGAATTGTGGTGAAACCACTTGGTTTGAGGAATGGCACCAGTTCACCTTGTCTGCATGATGTCTGCATGAGGACAGACATGACTTAGGACATTCAATATCCCAGACAGATTCAGGGAAGGCATTTAATGTTCGACAGGACTGTGCGACCAGCCCTTCCGACAAGACAGTATGAATGAATCAGAAAGGGAGAGTGTAAGTGAGGTGAACTTATATGGGAAACACTCCATTACACAAATGTATATGAATATGTATGCTTTGAGCTATAGATGTTCTAAATGGTTTTATGAATATATACATATATATTTATTTATTTAGAACTGATATATGTTTATGTAACATGCCATCATCTATCATCATACCATCATATATTATGACTTGAATGTATGTTTATATGAATGTATAGACATATGTGTTTGAGATGTGTAGACGTAGATACTACCCATCTCCGTTCGTTTCATTCCAGATCTCTTAGGAGCAATGGACAGTCAACAATCCATATCCGGAAGTGACTTAGCCTTGTGAAGGGACCAATTTGGACTCCTTCAATCTGACAGTGAACTGCGTCTCACTGGGGGAAGCATGACCTATGTGCTTCTGAGCTTTTCAGCCAGATGAGTTACGTATACCATAATATAATCATCATCATCATATGATCATCAATAGCAATAATAAACACAGTTGTTGTATTTTAAAACTCAATTTGTCCGTATAATTCTAAATGTTTATAAATGTTTGTGTAGCGTATCAAGTACACACATTATTGTATCATTTAGTGGGGGTTCGCACATATTGTCCAGAAGTGGGAATCTATGTCCGGGAGGTCTCTTGCCTATGCAGTCATAAGTAACCAGATTACGTTGCATGTCTTAACTCCTCCTTTCTCACTTCTGGTGATACCAAGTACAGCCAAATCTATATAGATATATTCTATCTTCAACGAGCCACTTCTTGGCTGTTTTCTTGAGTATCAGGGACAGTGTCTTAAATCAGCATAACAGACATTTGTTCCACGTTTTCTCTCTGTGATCTGGGGTAGCAATTAGTTCCTTCTGACAGAGTTAGGGGATCTTAAACTGCATCCAGAACTAAACACCAGCAGAAGAAAATGATTTTGGCTGAGTGGTTGCCCAACCGGGAGCTACCTCAAGCCAGTTGGTGACATATTGGTCTGCTCGTCCGCTATAGAATCCGGGAGTACACCCTAGAAAATTTTGGTTCGCTTCCGACTTATTGGTCTGCTCGCCCGCTATAGAATCCGGGAGTAAACCCTAGAACACTTTGGTTCGCTCGCAAGGAACGAACCTATTTCAAATCTGTTAGTCTGGTATTATTCTGGTCTTGCCCATGGATAGAACCTAGGTCATTCTCACTTACATTCTTAGCAGCATTAGTTAGTTATAATTTATTTCTAATGTAATAGCTTGCTTGATTGTGGGCAAGATTTTGACACATTAGGACTTCTTATCCATGATAGAATCAGAGAATAAATTCTAGACTATTGATTTTCATAAACCATTCTTTCATTCTTCACCCATTACATTTGCTAAGTATTAACTTAGGAATTTGTTTCTAGGGAAGTCTGTAGAATTTAAATAACTTGTTAAAAAGTTAATAACGGATAATATATGAGTTAGTTTACATCATCCACAACTGTAGAATTAATAATCACATTAATTAGTGATATTAATTAGTTTATTGATGATTTTCTTGATGATTTTTGATTACATGCTTTATCATTTGATTTAATCATGAATAATTTGATAATGCTTAGTTAATTCAGTGTATGACGGACTGCTTTGCATCAACTTTCTCACTCTAATTCACTACTATCATTCTCATAGCAGTGTCTGTTCCTCTTGTCACTATCCTGCTCTAGTATAAATCTAACTAGCTCTCTGTAGGGTAATAATATAATTACTTGCCTGAGTTTAAGCTGAGAAGAGATCATGGATGCACGCACAGATTTCTTAGAGTCCGCTAGAGGATGGGGCATAAGGCTCAGCTTAATAGGAGAGAAGCTAGAACTATTTATCAGAGATGAAATGGATTGGTGGGACAAAGAAGATGAGCAGATGATGAAAAGACTTGCCGAATTAGAAGCAGATATGCGTCACAAAGCTGAAGAAGATGAGATTAAGAAGAAGCAAATTGAAATACTGAACGTGGAGGAATCTACCAGCTCGACTGAGGAAAAGCCAATCACTCAAGCCGAAACTCTGATAGAAAGCGGGGAAGCTGACCGTCACAAAGAAGAGGCACGCATTCCTTCGCAAATCCCCATGGCTCAGAAAAACAAAAACTTGCGCACAGAAAGGCAGATGCTTCCCTCAATTCCGAAAAATAAACGGAATATGAATAAATGTACCAAGCGTACGGTAACCAGTCACAAACGTGATAAATGTTTACACCGCAATGACAAGCGGATTAGCTGGCTTGGCAACCCAGCAATCTCAGGAGCTTCCTAAGACTTCCCAAAGGAGAAAAATCCAGGAGGAGGAGGACCTGAGGAAAACTATTAAAGAGATCGAAGGCGAGACCTTACCCGATTCTCTTATTCCCTTCAGTTCAGATAAACTAGGAGTGGAAATGAATTCAGCTGAGACTGGAATGGATGTAAAACAGGATTCCAGTGTTTCTTTCTATGTGGCCACACAAGATGAAACAATTATCAGTATGAATTACTTATCTCAGGTGGGAGATGACATTGAAAATGACACCCCACAACATTCACTTCTATTGGATTTGGCACAAGAAAACCAGACCAGGGAGAGAATACCTCAATTGGACTTGGCACAAGAGAGCCCAGCCATGGAGGACAAACAAGACACGGAGGAGAATTCTTACGATGTCAGTATCTTGGAGTCTTTCGAAAAGGAAACTCAAGATACACAAAGCATTCATGTAGGTTATACCACGGACTCTGATTCAGGGACGATAAACATGTCTGCTAACAACAAAGAAGAAAATACTTCTTTGGACAGGATGAAGGTAATACCTATCATCAACACAGCTGAAGCTAACAGGGGATCACAAATGATGGACTCTGCAGCGGAACAAAACCGGAGCGGTTGGTATACTCAACACTCAGGACCTTGTTTACCTTTCACTTCAACCAATGTTGGATGGGGAGAACAGCTGTTTATGTATACTTCTACAAGGAGTGATACAAATTCACAGTTCTTGGGGAACAACATGATTTCTCAAAGCTGGACAACTTCTACTAGCCTTATACTTTCAAACACAGATTCAAAATGGAACTCTGTTGAAGAGGAACGCACCTGGATAAATAATTATCGAGGGAAGAAAACTCTTAAATCAGGAGGGAGTAAACGGACGCCCTACCAAGAAAGAGGCAAGTATGAGTTGAATGCACATCATAAAATTATGATGTTTAGCAAATTTCCTGCCAAAAGGAGGAGATTAAAGGATTTTATGATCTTTGGCCGACGGAGGAAAAGAAAATGGAGCAACATTACTGCGACCAATTCTTTTAAGAAAACACTGATGGCACTTCCTCTGCTTATAGGACAAGGGCCAGAAACTGAGTGGACAATAACAGTCTCTCTGCGGCGCAGGAGAATCTTGTTATACATTTTGCATTTCCCGGCTGGGAAAAAGTAAAACCTCCAGAGGACAGGACATTACCGAGCAATAGCCCGGAAATCCGACACAACACCAGGAGCAAAGATTTGCAAGATTTATCCTGGAAGGATAGACATGGGATATTTCTTTTGACTCATAGAACATCCCACTGCCACAAAGAATATTGGGAACCCAGACTTGGAGGCAGTTCTGAGAAGGGAGAGAACTTAGATACATTCTTGAATGCTGCCGAGGCTCTGTTATAGGCTTCATTAATGAACCTACTTAAATTGGGAAGCTATGTGGCGGGACAGCCCGGCAGCATCCGAATGACACAAGTTAAAAAGGAATTAAAGAGCCCACAATATTTTTCTATCATTCTCTAAAAGCATAAACGTTCACCAGAACCTGATAGAAATGCAATAAGATTGAAAACAAGAGAAAAATACATTTTGACCACGCACGCCCCATCATTTCTGTAATGCTAGGTCTGAGAAAGCTTTGATGGCAAGATCAAACGTAACACACAGACACCACGGCACCAGGCGGCGGCGGTGCTATCAAAGGTTGAAAACTCATTGTTGTCAGTAGAAGGGGAGATAAGAGGGTCAGCCAGACCCGTCTGAAATACATGGCAGTGCTACTCAGGGGAAAACCCCGTGTGATCCAAAGACGGCAATATAATGCAGGCCTAACACCTATCTATAAGTCCAGACATTGGGGAGACGGGACAACGTCTGTAATTGCCACCACAAAGGAGCAATTAGGACCAGATGCTTAACACCTCACTGCAATACGGGCGGCAAAGTAGGAACACATGGCTGACACATTCCTGCCAGCAACCGGGAAGGCTTGTGTTAACCACAGATTGGTATGTAGTTATGACGCAACGTCTGTTGCAGGGGCCAATTCATTGTTTCAGGAATGTGGCGGGGCATCGGTCAATTTGATTGACAAATGAAACTACCGTCCACAGGAAAGGAGGAGGGGTGAAAAGAATTTGGCACTTAATCCATCTGGGTAAACCATCTTACATGGAAAAATAGGCGGAGTTAATGAAAATGGGACATATTAATTAACCAACCTGGAAACTAGCCAGGAATTGAATAGAATAAAACTACATGCATGGCCAGCAAGACTTCAGACGCAAATTCACAATAGCATTCTTAGGATACCTACTGGAGAAATATTAACATTTCGTTCTGTTGGACTTCTGTACGAAGTATTATGATGGAATTTCCTAGCTATAAACCAGGTAAACCATTATTCTGATTAGTTTGTCTGCTAGTCTGAAGGCTTGTGTAGTTTCCTGTTTTTACATATTCTCCCAAACTTTACACTCGTGGATTTTCTTTGTACTTAATGTTCCAGTTCTAGCTTTACGATTTCACTGAGAACTATTTTCTCCTTGCATTCACTACTTGGTTGTCTGATTTGTTGTATGTGACAATTTGGAGAAATCCATTATCCAAGCTACATGAGCGTGTGGCTTATTCATGTACAGGAGATGCATTTAGATTCATCCTGTATGATGTTAAACATTGGGGAGACTGACTACGTAGGAGAAATTCCTGAGAGCTACCAGTCTCTTGATAGCGTCCAATTAACATTGATTATTTGGACCAACACTTTGAGTGCCTACCAAGAATGTGGTGAAACCACTTGGTTTGAGGAATGGCACCAGTTCACCTTGTCTGCATGATGTCTGCATGAGGACAGACATGACTTAGGACATTCAATATCCCAGACAGGATTCAGGGAAGGCATTTAATGTTCGACAGGACTGTGCGACCAGCCCTTCCGACAAGACAGTATGAATGAATCAGAAAGGGAGAGTGTAAGTGAGGTGAACTTATATGGGAAACACTCCATTACACAAATGTATATGAATATGTATGCTTTGAGCTATAGATGTTCTAAATGGTTTTATGAATATATACATATATATATTTTATTTAGAACTGATATATGTTTATGTAACATGCCATCATCTATCATCATACCATCATATATTATGACTTGAATGTATGTTTATATGAATGTATAGACATATGTGTTTGAGATGTGTAGACGTAGATACTACCCATCTCCGTTCGTTTCATTCCAGATCTCTTAGGAGCAATGGACAGTCAACAATCCATATCCGGAAGTGACTTAGCCTTGTGAAGGGACCAATTTGGACTCCTTCAATCTGACAGTGAACTGCGTCTCACTGGGGGAAGCATGACCTATGTGCTTCTGAGCTTTTCAGCCAGATGAGTTACGTATACCATAATATAATCATCATCATCATATGATCATCAATAGCAATAATAAACACAGTTGTTGTATTTTAAAACTCAATTTGTCCGTATAATTCTAAATGTTTATAAATGTTTGTGTAGCGTAATCAAGTACACACATTATTGTATCATTTAGTGGGGGTTCGCACATATTGTCCAGAAGTGGGAATCTATGTCCGGGAGGTCTCTTGCCTATGCAGTCATAAGTAACCAGATTACGTTGCATGTCTTAACTCCTCCTTTCTCACTTCTGGTGATACCAAGTACAGCCAAATCTATATAGATATATTCTATCTTCAACGAGCCACTTCTTGGCTGTTTTCTTGAGTATCAGGGACAGTGTCTTAAATCAGCATAACAGGCATTTGTTCCACGTTTTCTCTCTGTGATCTGGGGTAGCAATTAGTTCCTTCTGACAGAGTTAGGGGATCTTAAACTGCATCCAGAACTAAACACCAGCAGAAGAAAATGATTTTGGCTGAGTGGTTGCCCAACCGGGAGCTACCTCAAGCCAGCTGGTGACAACACTCATCTGATGGACTGGTGGTCATGGGTGTGAAAAGTGGCTGGACACTCACCTGATGGACTGGTGGTCATGGGTGTGAATAGTGGCTGAACATTCACCCGCTGGACTGGTGGTCATGGGTCTGAATAATGGCTGGACACTCGCTTAATGGCTCAGTGATCATGGTTGTGAATAGTGACTGGACATTCGCCTGATGGCCTGGTGATCATGGGTGTGAATAGTGGCTGGACACTCACCTGATGGACTGGTGGTCATGGGTTTGAGTAGTGGATGGACACTCACCTGATAGACTGGTGATCATGGTTGTGAATAGTGGCTGGACACTCACCTGATGGATTGGTGATCATGGGGTGAACAAACGCTGGACACTCGTTTAATATCTCAGTGATCATGGTTGTGAATAGAGACTGGACACTCGCCTGATGGCCTAGTGATCATCAGTAGGAATAGTGACTGGACGCTTGCTTGATGGACTACTGATCATGGGTGTGAATATTGGCTGGACACTTGCTTGATGGACTAGTGATCATGACTGTAAATAGTGACTGGACACTCGCCTGATGGCCTGTTGATCATGGGGGTGTGAATAGTGACTGGACACTCATCTGATGGACTGGTGATCATGGGTTTGAGTAGTGGCTGGACACTCACCTGATGGCTCGGTGGTCATGGTTGTGAATAGTGACTGGACACTCGCCTGATGAACTGGTGATCATGGGTGTGAATAGTTGCTGGACACTTGCTTGATGGCTCGGCGGTGTGAAAAGTGGCTGGACACGCACATCATGGACTAATGATCACGGGTGTGAATAGTGATTGGACACTCACCTGATAGACTGGTGGTCATGGGTGTGAATAGTGACTGGACACTCATGTGATGGCTCGGTGGTCATGGCTGTGAATAGGGACTGGACATTCACCCGATCGACTGGTGATCATGGGTGTGAATAGAGACTGAACATTAACCTAATAGACTGGTGATCATGGGTGTGAATAGTGGCTAAACACTCAGCTGATGGACTGGTGATCATGGGTGTGAATAGTGGCTGAACACTCAGCTGATGGACTGGTGATCATGGGTGTGGATAGTGGCTGGACACTCACCTGATGGACTGGTGATCATGGGTGTGAATAGTTGCTGGACTCTCACCTGATCTATTGGTAATCATGGGTGTGAATAGTGGCTGAACACTCATCTGATGGCTCGGTGGTCATGGGTGTGAATAGTGGCTGGACACTCACCTGCTGAATAGTGGTCATGAGTGTGAATAGTGGCTGGACACTCACCTGATGGACTGGTGGTCATGGGTGTCAATAGTGACTGGACACTCACCTGATGGCTCGATAGGCATGAGTGTGAATAATGGCTGGGACGCTCACCTGATGCACTGGTGGTCATGCGTGTGAATAGTGGGTGGACACTCTCATGATGGACTGGTGGTCATGGGTGTGAATATTGGCTGGACACTCACCTGATAGACTGGTGATCATGGGTGTAAATAGTGGCTGGACACTCACCTGGTGGACTGGTGGTCATTGGTGTTAATAGTGGCTGGACACTCACCTGATAGACTGGTGGTCATGGGTGTGAATAGTGGCTGGACACTCACCTGGTGGACTGGTGATCATTGGTGTGAATAGTGGCTGGACACTCACCTGATAGACTGGTGATCATGGGAGTGAATAGTGGCTGGACACTCACCTGATGGATTGGTGGTTATGGGTGTAAACAGTGGCTGCACACTCAACTGATGAACTGGTGGTCATGTGTGTGAATAGTGGTTGGACACTCACCTGATGGACTGGTGGTCATGGGTGTGAATACTGGCTGGACACTCACCTGATGGACTGGTGATCATGTGTGTGAATAGTGGCTGGACACTCACCTGATGGAGTGGTGATCATGGGGTGAACAGAGGCTGGACACTCGCTTAATGGCTCAGTGATCAAGGTTGTGAATAGTGACTGGACATTCGCCTGATGGCCTGGTGATCATGGGTGTGAATAGTGGCTGGACACTCACTTGATGGACTGGTGGTCATGGGTTTGAGTAGTGGATGGACACTAACCTGATAGACTGGTGATCATGGGTGTGAATAGTGGATAGACACTCACCTGATGGACTGGTGATAATGGGGTGAACAGAGGCTGGACACTTGCTTGATGCCTCAGTGATCATGGGTGTGAATAGTGACTGGACACTCGCCTGATGAACTGGTGATCATTTGTGTGAATAGTGACTGGACACTCACCTGATGGCTCGGCGATCATGGGTGTGTATAGGGATTGGACACTCACCTCAGGGACTGGTGATCATGGGTGTGAATAGTGGCTGGACACTCACCTGATCGACTGGTGATCATGGGGTAACAGAGGCTGAACACTCGCTTGATGGCTCAGTGATCATGGGTGTGAAAAGTGACTGGAGACTCGCCTGATGGCCTTGTGATCATCAGTGTGAATAGTGGCTGGACACTCAACTGATGGACTGGTGGTCATGGGTGTGAATAGTGGCTGGACACTCACCTGATGGTTTGTGATCATGGGTGTGAATAGTGACTGGACACTCGCCTGATATCCTGGTGATCATGGGTGTGAATAGTGACTGGACACTTGCTTGATGGACTGGTGATCATGGGTGTGAATAGTGACTGGACACACGCTTGATGGCTCGGTGATCATGAGTGTGAATAGTGGCTGGACACTCACCTGATGGCTCGGTGATCATGGGTGTGAATAGTGACTGGACACTTGCTTGATGGCTCGGTGATCATGGGTGTGAATAGTGGCTTTAGACATGCTTGATGGCTCGGTGATCATGGGTGTGAATAGTGACTAGACACTTGCTTGATGGCTCGGTGATCATGGATGTAAATAGTGACTGGACACTTGCTTGTGGCTTGGTGATCATGGGTGTGAATAATGACTGGACACTTGCTTGATTGCTCGGCGATCATGGGTGTGAATAGTGGCTGGACACTTGCTTGATGACTCGGTGATAATGGTTGTGAATAGTGACTGGACACTCGCCTGATGATCTTATGATCATGGGTGTGAATAGCTGCTGGACACTTGCTTGATGGCTCGGTGATCATGGGTGTGAATAGTGGCTGGACACGTACCTCATGGACTGGTGATCATGGGTGTGAATAGTGTCTGGACACTCACCTGACAGACTGGTGGTCATGGATGTGAATAATGACTGGACACTCATGTAATGGCTCTGTGGTCATGGCTGTGAATAGGGATTGGACACTCACCCGATAGACTGGTGATCATGGGTGTGAATAGTGACTGGACAATCACCTGATAGATTGGTGATCTAGGGTGTGAATAGTGACAGGACACTCAGCTGATGGACTTTTGATCATGGTTGTGAAGAGTGACTGGAAACTAGCCTGATGGACTGATGATCATGGGTGTGAATAGGTGCTGGACACTCACCTGACGGATTGGTGATAATGGGGTGAACTGTGGCTGGACACTCGCTTGATGGCTCAGTGATCATGGGTGTGAATAGTGACTGAACACTCGCCTGATGGACTGGTGGTCATGGGTGTGAATAGTGGCTGGACACTCACCTGATAGACTGGTGATCATGGATACGAATAGTGGCTGGACACTCACCTGATGGATTGGTGGTTATGGGTGTGAATAGTGGCTGGACACTCACCTGATGGACTGGTGGTCATGGTCGTGAATATTAGCTGGACAATCACCTGATAGACTGGTGATCATGGGTGTGAATAGTGGATAGACACTCACCTGATGGACTGGTGATAATGGGGTGAACAGAGGCTGGACACTTGCTTGATGGCTCAGTGATCATGGGTGTGAATAGTGACTGGACACTCGCCTGATGAACTGGTGATCATTGGTGTGAATAGTGACTGGACACTCACCTGATGGCTCGGCGATCATGGGTGTGTATAGGGATTGGACACTCACCTCAGGGACTGGTGATCATGGGTGTGAATAGTGGCTGGACACTCACCTGATCGACTGGTGATCATGGGGTAACAGAGGCTGAACACTCGCTTGATGGCTCAGTGATCATGAGTGTGAAAAGTGACTGGAGACTCGCCTGATGGCCTTGTGATCATCAGTGTGAATAGTGGCTGGACATTCAACTGATGGACTGGTGGTCATGGGTGTGAATAGTGGCTGGACACTCACCTGATGGACTGGTGATCATGGGTGTGAATAGTGACTGGACACTCGCCTGATATCCTGGTGATCATGGGTGTGAATAGTGACTGGAATCTTGCTTGATGGCTCGGTGATCATGAGTGTGAATAGTGGCTGGACACTCACCTGATGGCTCGGTGATCATGGGTGTGAATAGTGACTGGACACTTGCTTGATGGCTCGGTGATCATGGGTGTGAATAGTGGCTTTAGACGTGCTTGATGGCTCGGTGATCATGGGTGTGAATAGTGACTAGACACTTGCTTGATGGCTCGGTAATCATGGGTGTAAATAGTGACTGGACACTTGCTTGATGGCTCGGTGATCATGGGTGAGAATAATGACTGGACACTTGCTTGATTGCTCGGCGATCATGGATGTGAATAGTGGCTGGACACTTGCTTGATGACTCGGTGATAATGGTTGTGAATAGTGACTGGACACTCGCCTGATGAACTGGTGATCATGGGTGTGAATAGCTGCTGGACACTTGCTTGATGGCTCGGTGATCATGGGTGTGAATAGTTGCTGGACACGTACCTCATGGACTGGTGATCATGGGTGTGAATATTGTATGGACACTCACCTGATAGACTGGTGGTCATGGATGTGAATAGTGACTGGACACTCATGTGATGGCTCTGTGGTCATGGCTGTGAATAGGAATTGGACACTCACCCAATAGACTGGTGATCATGGGTGTGAATAGTGACTGGACAATCACCTGATAGACTGGTGATCATGGGTGTGAATAGTGACAGGACACTCAGCGGATGGACTTTTGATCATGGGTGTAAATAGTGGCTGGACACTCACCTGTTGGACTGGTGATCCTGGGTGTGGATAGTGGCTGGACACTCACCTGATGGCTCGGTGGTCATGGTTGTGAAGAGTGACTGGAAACTCGCCTGATGGACTGATGATCATGGGTGTGAATAGGTGCTGGACACTCACCTGACGGACTGGTAATCATGGGTGTGAATAGTGGCTGAACACTCACCTGATGGCTTGGTGGTCATGGGTGTGAATAGTGGCTGGACACTCACATGATGAATGGTGGTCATGGGTGTGAATAGTGGCTGGACACTCATCTGATGGACTGGTGGTCAGGGGTGTGAATAGTGACTGGACACTCACCTAATGGCTCGATGGGCATGGGTGTGAATAATGGCTGGAAACTCACCTGATGCACTGGTAGTCATGCGTGTGAATAGTGGCTGGACACTCTCCTGATTGACTGGTGGTCATTGGTGTGAATAGTGGCTGGACACTCACCTGATGGACTGGTGATCATGGGTGTGAATAGTGGCTTGACACTCACCTGGTGAACTGGTGGTCATGGGTATGAATAGTGGCTGGACACTCAACTGGTGGTCATGAGTGTGAATAGTGGCTGGACACTCTCCTGATGGACTGGTGGTCATGGGTGTGAATAGTGGCTGGATACTAACCTGATGGACTGGTGATCATGCGAGTGAATAGTGGCTGGACACTCACCTTATGGACTGGTGGTCATGGGTCTAGATAGTGGCTGGACACTCAACTGATGGACTGGTTGTCATGGGTGTGAATAGTGGCTGGACACTCACCTGATGGACTGGTGGTCATGGGAATGAATAGTGGCTGGACACTCACCTGATAGATTGGTGATCGTGGTTGTGAATAGTGGCTGGACACTCACCTGATGGACTGGTGATAATGGGGTGAACTAAGGCTGGACACTCGCTTGATGGCTCAGTGATCATGAGTGTGAATAGTGACTGAACACTCACCTTATGGACTGGTGGTCATGGGTCTAGATAGTGGCTGGACACTCAACTGATGGACTGGTTGTCATGGGTGTGAATAGTGGCTGGACACTCACCTGATGGACTGGTGGTCATGGGAATGAATAGTGGCTGGACACTCACCTGATGGACTGGTGGTCATGGGTGTGGATAGTGGCTGGACACTCACCTGATAGACTGGTGATTATGGGTAAGAATAGTGGCTGGACACTCACCTGTTGTATTGGTGTTTATGGGTGTGAATAGTAGCTGCACACTCAACTGATGGACTGGTGGTCATGGGTGTGAATAGTGGTTGGACACTCACCTGATGGACTGGTGGTCATGGGTGTGAATACTGGCTGACCACTCACCTGATAGACTGGTGATCAAGGGTGTGAATAGTGGCTGGACACTCACCTGATGGCCTTGTGATCATCGGTGTGAATAGTGGCTAGACACTTGCTTGAGTGCTCAGTGATCAAGGGTGTGAAATATGGCTGGACACTTGCTTGATGGACTGGTGATCATGGTTGTGAATAGTGACTGGACACTCGCCTGATGAACTGGTGATCATGGGTGTGAATAGTGACTGGACACTCACCTGATGGCTCGGCGATCATGGGTGTGAATAGGGATTGGACACTCACCTCAGGGACTGGTGATCATGGGTGTAAATTGTGACTGGATACTCACCTGATGGTTGGTGGTCATGGGTGATAATAGTGACTGGATACTCATGTGATGGCTCGGTGGTAATGGCTGTGAATATGGATTGGACACTCATCCGATAGACTGGTGATCATGGGTGTGAATAGAGACTGGACACTCACCTGATAGACTGGTGATCATGGTTGTGAATAGTGGCTGGACACTCAGCTGATGGACTGGTGATCATTGGTGTGAATAGTGGCTGGACACTCACCTGTTGGACTGGTGATCATGGGTGTGGATAGTGGCTGGACACTAAAATGATGAATGGTGGTCATGGGTGTGAATAGTGGCTGGACACTCACCTGATGGACTGGTGGTCACGGGTGTGAATAGTGACTGGACACTCACCTAATGGCTCGATGGGCATGGGTGTGAATAATGGCTGGAAACTCACCTGATGCACTGGTAGTCATGCGTGTGAATAGTGGATGGACACTCTCCTGATTGACTGGTGGTCATAGGTGTGAATAGTGGCTGGACACTCACCTGATGGACTGGTGATCATGGGTGTGAATAGTGGCTGGACACTCACCTGGTGGACTGGTGGTCATGGGTATGAATAGTGGCTGGACACTCAACTGGTGGTCATGAGTGTGAATAGTGGCTGGACACTCACCTGATGGACTGGTGGTCATGGGTGTGAATAGTGGCTGGATACTAACCTGATGGACTGGTGATCATGCGAGTGAATAGTGGCTGGACACTCACCTTATGGAATGGTGGTCATGGGTCTAGATAGTGGCTGGACACTCAACTGATGGACTGGTTGTCATGGGTGTGAATAGTGGCTGGACACTCACCTGATGGACTGGTGGTCATGGGAATGAATAGTGGCTGGACACTCACCTGATAGATTGGTGATCATGGTTGTGAATAGTGGCTGGACACTCACCTGATGGACTGGTGATAATGGGGTGAACTAAGGCTGGACACTCGCTTGATGACTCAATGATCATGGGTGTGAATAGTGACTGAACACTCGCCTGATGGACTGGTGGTGATGGGTGTGAATATTGGCTGGACACTCACCTGATAGACTGGTGATCATGGGTACGAATAGTGGCTGGACACTCACCTGATGGATTGGTGGTTATGGGTGTGAATAGTGGCTGGAAACTCACCTGATGGACTGATGGTCATGGGTGTGGATAGTGGCTGGACACTCACCTGATAGACTGGTGATTATGGGTATGAATAGTGGCTGGACACTCACCTGTTGTATTGGTGTTTATGGGTGTGAATAGTAGCTGCACACTCAACTGACGGACTGATGGTCATGGGTGTGAATAGTGGTTGGACACTCACCTGATGGACTGGTGGTCATGGGTGTGAATACTGGCTGGACACTCACCTGATTGACTGGTGATCAAGGGTGTGAATAGTGGCTAGACACTTGCTTGAGTGCTCAGTGATCAAGGGTGTGAAATATGGCTGGACACTTGCTTGATGGACTGGTGATCATGGTTGTGAATAGTGACTGGACACTCGCCTGATGAACTGGTGATCATGGGTGTGAATAGTGACTGGACACTCACCTGATGGCTCGGCGATCATGGGTGTGAATAGGGATTGGACACTCACCTCAGGGACTGGTGATCATGGGTGTAAATTGTGACTGGATACTCACCTGATGGTTGGTGGTCATGGGTGATAATAGTGACTGGATACTCATGTGATGGCTCGGTGGTCATGGCTGTGAATATGGATTGGACACTCATCCGATAGACTGGTGATCGTGGGTGTGAATAGAGGCTGGACACTCACCTGATAGACTGGTGATCATGGTTGTGAATAGTGGCTGGACACTCAGCTGATGGACTGGTGATCATTGGTGTGAATAGTAGCTGGACACTCACCTGTTGGACTGGTGATCATGGGTGTGGATAGTGGCTGGACACTCACATGATGGCTCGGTGGTCATGGCTCTGAATAGTGACTGGAATCTCGCCTGATGGACTGGTGATCATGGGTGTGAATAGGTGCTGGACACTCACCTGACGGACTGGTGATAATGGGGTGAACTGAGGCTGGACACTCGCTTGATGGCTCAGTGATCATGGGTGTGAATAGTGACTGAACACTCGCCTGATGGACTGGTGGTCATGGGTGTGAATAGTGGCTGGACACTCACCTGATAGACTGGTGATCATGGGTACGAATAGTTGCTGGACACTCACCTGATGGATTGGTAGTTATGGGTGTGAATAGTGGCTGGACACTCACCTGATGGACTGGTGGTCATGGTCGTGAATATTAGCTGGACACTCACCTGATAGACTGGTGATCATGGGTGTGAATAGTGGATGGACACTCACCTGATGGACTGGTGATAATGGGGTGAACAGAGGCTGGACACTTGCTTGATGGCTCAGTGATCATGGGTGTGAATAGTGACTGGACACTCGCCTGATGAACTGGTGATCATGGGTGTGAATAGTGACTGGACACTCACCTGATGGCTCGGCGATCATGGGTGTGTATAGGGATTGGACACTCACCTCAGGGACTGGTGATCATGGGTGTGAATAGTGGCTGGACACTCACCTGATCGACTGGTGATCATGGGGTGAACAGAGGCTGAACACTCGCTTGATGGCTCAGTGATCATGGGTGTGAAAAGTGACTGGAGACTCGCCTGATGGTCTTGTGATCATCAGTGTGAATAGTGGCTGGACACTCAACTGATGGACTGGTGGTCATGGGTGTGAATAGTGGCTGGACACTCACCTGATGGACTGGTGATCATGGGTGTGAATAGTGAC
This sequence comes from Cepaea nemoralis, assembly GCA_014155875.1. NCBI lineage: Eukaryota > Metazoa > Mollusca > Gastropoda > Stylommatophora > Helicidae > Cepaea > Cepaea nemoralis. Next base: position 84,472 of record JACEFZ010020250.1, read on the forward strand.
TGGACACTCGCCTGATATCCTGGTGATGATGGGTGTGAATAGTGACTGGACAATTGCTTGATGGACTGGTGATCATGGGTGTGAATAGTGACTGGACACTCGCTTGATGGCTCGGTGATCATGAGTGTGAATAGTGGCTGGACACTCATTTGATGGCTCGGTGATCATGGGTGTGAATAGTGACTGGACACTTGCTTGATGGCTCGGTGATCATGGGTGTGAATAGTGGCTTTAGACGTGCTTGATGGCTCGGTGATCATGGGTGTGATTAGTGACTAGACACTTGCTTGATGGCTCGGTGATCATGGGTGTAAATAGTGACTGGACACTTGCTTGATGGCTCGGTGATCATGGGTGTGAATAATGACTGGACACTTGCTTGATTGCTCGGCGATCATGGGTGTGAATAGTGGCTGGACACTTGCTTGATGACTCGGTGATAATGGTTGTGAATAGTGACTGGATACTCGCCTGATGAACTGGTGATCATGGGTGTGAATAGCTGCTGGACACTTGCTTGATGGCTCGGTGATCATGGGTGTGAATAGTGGCTGGACACGTACCTCATGGACTGGTGATCATGGGTGTGAATAGTGTCTGGACACTCACCTGATAGACTGGTGGTCATGGATGTGAATAGTGACTGGACACTCATGTGATGGCTCTGTGGTCATGGCTGTGAATAGGGATTGGACACTCACCCGATAGACTGGTGATCATGGGTGTGAATAGTGACTGGACAATCACCTGATTGACTGGTGATAATGGGTGTGAATAGTGACAGGACACTCAGCTGATGGACTTTAGATCATGGGTGTGAATAGTGGCTGGACACTCACCTGTTGGACTGGTGATCCTGGGTGTGGATAGTGGCTGGACACTCACCTGATGGCTCGGTGGTCATGGTTGTGAAGAGTGACTGGAAACTCGCCTGATGGACAGATGATCATGGGTGTGAATAGGTGCTGGACACTCACCTGACGGATTGGTAGTTATGGGTGTGAATAGTGGCTGAACACTCACCTGATGGCTTGGTGGTCATGGGTGTGAATAGTGGCTGGATACTCACATGATGAATGGTGGTCATGGGTGTGAATAGTGGCTGGACACTCACCTGATGGACTGGTGGTCATGGGTGTGAATAGTGTCTGGACACTCACCTAATGGCTCGATGGGCATGGGTGTGAATAATGGCTGGAAACTCACCTGATGCACTGGTAGTCATGCGTGTGAAAAGTGGCTGGACACTCTCCTGATTGACTGGTGGTCATAGGTGTGAATAGTGGCTGGACACTCACCTGATGGACTGGTGATCATGGGTGTGAATAGTGGCTGGACACTCACCTGGAGGACTGGTGGTCATGGGTATGAATAGTGGCTGGACACTCAACTGGTGGTCATGAGTGTGAATAGTGGCTGGACACTCAACTAATTGACTGGTTGTCATGGGTGTGAATAGTGGCTGGACACTCACCTGATGGACTGGTGGTCATGGGAATGAATAGTGGCTGGACACTCACCTGATAGATTGGTGATCATGGTTGTGAATAGTGGCTGGACACTCACCTGATGGACTGGTGATAATGGGGTGAACTAAGGCTGGACACTCGCTTGATGGCTCAGTGATCATGGGTGTGAATAGTGACTGAACACTCGCCTGATGGACTGGTGGTCATGGGTGTGAATATTGGCTGGACACTCACCTGATAGACTGGTGATCATGGGTACGAATAGTGGGTGGACACTCACCTGATGGATTGGTGGTTATGGGTGTGAATAGTGGCTGGACACTCACCTGATGGACTGGTGGTCATGGGTGTGGATAGTGGCTGGACACTCACCTGATAGACTGGTTATTATGGGTATGAATAGTGGCTGGACACTCACCTGATTGACTGGTGATCATGGGGTGAACAGAGGCTGGACACTCGCTTTATTGCTCAGTGATCCTGGGTGTGAATAGTGACTGGACACTCGCCTGATGGCCTGGTGATCATCGGTGTGAATAGTGAATGGACACTTGCTTGATGGACTGGTGATCATTTGTGTGAATAGTGGCTGGACACTTGCTTGATGGACTGGCGATCATAGTTGTTAATAGTAACTGGACATTCGCCTGATGGCCTGGTGATCATGGGTGTAAATAGTGACTGGACACTCACCTCAGGGACTGGTAATCATGGGTGTACATAGTGACTGGATACTCACCTGATGGCTCGGTGGTCATGGGTGATAATAATGGCTTGACACTCTCCTGATGCACTGGTGGTCATGCGTGTGAATAGTGGCTGGACACTCTCCTGATGGACTGGTGGTCATGGGTGTGAATAGTGGCTGGACACTCACCTGATAGGCTGGTGATCATGGTTGTGAATAGTGGCTGGACTCTCACCTGATGGACTAGTGGTTATGGGTGTGAATAGTGTCTGGACATCCACCTGATGAATGGTGGTCATGGGTGTGAATAGTGGCTGGACACTCACCTAATGGACTGGCGGTCATGGGTGTGAATAGTGACTGGACACTCACCTGATGGCTCGATGGGCATTGGTGTGAATAATGGTTGGACACTCACTTGATGCACTGGTGGTCATGCGTGTGAATAGTGGCTGGACACTCTCCTGATGGACTTGTGGTCATAGGTGTGAATAGTGGCTGGACACTCACCTGATAGACTGGTGATCATGGGTGTGAATAGTGGCTGGACACTCACCTGGTGGACTGGTGGTCATGGGTGTGAATAGTGGCTGGTCACTCAACTGGTGGTCATGGACACTTGCTTGATGGACTGGTGATCATAGTTGTGAATAGTAACTGGACATTCACCTGATGGCCTGGTGATAATGGGTGTGAATAGTGACTGGACACTCATCTGATGGCTCGGTGGTCATGGGTGTGAATAGGTATTGGACACTCACCACAGGGACTGGTGATCATGGGTGTAAATAGTGACTGGACACTCACCTGATGGCTTTGTAGTCATAGGTGATAATAATTGCTTGACAATCTCCTGATGCACTGGTGGTCATGCGTGTGTATAGTGGCTGGACATTCGCCTGATAGACTGGTGATCATGGGTGTGAATAGTGGCTGGACACTCACTTGATGGGCTAGTGTTTATGGATGTAAATAGTGGCTGCACACTCATCTGATGGACTGGTGGTCATGGGTGTGAATAGTGGTTGGACACTCACCTGATGGACTGATGGTCATGGGTGTGAATACTGGCTGGACACTCACCTGATGGCCTGGTGATCATCGGTGTGAATAGTGACTGGACACTTGCTTGATGGACTGGTGATCATGGGTGTGAATAGTGACTGGACACTCGCTTGATGGCTCGGTGATCATGAGTGTGAATAGTGACCAGAAACTCGCCAGATGGACTGATGGTCATGTGTGTGACTAGTGACTGGACACTTGCTTGATGGCTCGGTGATCATGAGTATGAATAGTGGCTGGACACTCACCTGATGACTCAGTGGTCATGTTTATGAATAGTGGCTGGACACTCGCCTTATGGACTCGTGATCATGGGTGTGAATAGTGGCTGGACACTTGCTTGATGGCTCGGTGATCATGGGTGTGAATAGTGGCTGGACACTCACCTGATGGCTCGGTGATCATGGGTGAGAAATATGGCTGGACACTTGCTTGATGACTCGGTGATCATGGATGTGAATAGTGGCTGGACACTTGCTTGATGGCTCGGTGATCATGGGTGTGAATAGTTACTGGACACTTGCTTGATGGCTCGGTGATCATGGGTATGAATAGTGGCTGGACACTTGCTTGATGGCTCGGTGATCATTGGTGTGAATAGTGGCTGGACACTCGCCTGATGGACTGGTGATCATGGGTGTGAATAGTGGCTGGACACTTGCTTGATGGCTCGGTGATCATGGGTGTGAATAGTGACTGGATATTCACCGGATGGCTTGGTGGTCATGGGTTTGAACCATATATTATAAAATATTATAAAATATTATAAAATTTGGCCTGGACTTCAAGGTCCACCCAGCCTTAAATAGGAGGGGGGAGGGGGGTTAAAATTACAACCTTAAAAAAGTATGATAGAAATTACAATAACCATGCTATTGTCTTGTAACCTATCAATATTTTTGTTAATGATGTCAAGACATCAAGGTTCAGACAAACACAGCGACATCATAAAGATAATTAAATATTGCTGCCCCACTTTTTACATGCACCAAAGAGGAGCAGCATTCTGTTATCGGTTTTTTGATAAGTGAAGGAGTGAAATCTATAGAAATGCATCGGCGAATGAAGGTCCTGCATGGTGATGCATGCCTGTCAGTCCAGCATGGTGATGCATGCCTGTCAGTCCAGCAAGTGTATGAGTGGAGTAGTAATTTCAAAACGATGTGATCTCTGTGACAGTCTGTTCATGAACGGGTCTGGAATACCAAGTAGTCACCTCATAGTTTATTGCAGCCATTGAAGGCTGTGAGTGACACTGCCACACATTTTGACATCAGTCAAGGTTCAGCACACCACATAATCCATGATGTGGCACACCACATCATCCATAATGTGGTAAGTGTAACATCTACAGCATCTTGTTTGCAATGTGGGTGCCACGGCAACTTACTCCAGAATTGAAACGACGACGCATTGACGCTTGTCACAAACTTTTGCAGTGCTTTGGAGCAGAAGATTATGGTTTCCTATCAAGAATTGTTACTGGACATGAAACCTGGTTTTACTACCACGAGCCGGGAATGAAGAGAGTGAGCAAGGAATGATGCTATCCCTCCTCACTGAAACCAAAGAAGTTGCGCACACGGCCATCTGCAGGGAAGGTTATACTGACTCTCTTTTGGGCTGAACATGGCGTTATTTTAGAGCATTACATGTGCATTTTGAGTGCATGTGAGAATGTTTGTGTTTTGAGTGTTAGTACAGGTGAGAATGTTTCGGGTTAGTGTATAGTCTGTTCATATTTGCGTACCCTTATTCACGATCAATTTTTATGGAAACTGTCTGTTGCATCGTTATGAAATTTTTTCTGCCGTCTTGTATTTACCTCTACCCAAGGAATGTCTTTGATAGGTTCAAAGGCAACTTATATCATCAAAAGCGGTGACATTTCTTTGATGTTTTGGCGAAAATGTTGTGAATTCACGCTAACAAACTTGTTTTACAGTAATGCATGTCAATTCAGGTGATGACACAAGTACAAGGCCTAGCCAGATTCATATGGGAGTGGGCGCAATAAAAAAAAAGTTGCTTAAAAGTTGACAGGGTTGACTGCATTGCACCAGGTTTTTAATCCCATATGGCTCAGTATCTTTCGGCAGCGTGGAAAGCGTCGCACAAAGCACAAACTCTGTAGTTCCAGCGATGACCTTCGGGAGTCTCTGAAATAATGCATTCGTGAACTGAAGGGCGCAGCCCGGAATCTAATCCACAACCTTCGGAGCTCGAGTCAGATGGCTTGACCACTTCACCATGTGGAGACTCCCGAGAGGGGTGCAATGTGAAATATTAGTAAAGACAGAGAATTTACAGAGGCATGGGGTAAATAATGTGGAATTGAAATGTAAATTGACAGGAAAGTAGAAGGAATATATTTCTTACCTTATTTTTCATTTCCTTCTTGTTTCTTCAGCTGCTTGTTAATGTGTACACAAGGAGTCATGTTACTAGGATGCATTTAGCTTTTTGTATGGAGTTCGTGAAAGCTTCCAAATAGCTGTGTGTTAATGTGCGTATGGAGTGACCAGTTAGTCATCATGTGTCAATTTTTAAGGATCTGTTCAGCTGTCTGTGTAGTTTGTTCACATGTACACATGGGTTGCAGACCCACTTTGAGTCTTCGTGAAAGATTATCTACTCTGCTGTTTACCGTTCAGAGACGGAACATGATTACCTGTTTTGCACAACGAATATAGTTGTCAGTGTCTCTGTAAGGGGCTTTCTTCTTAACGGCCAAGATGTTGGTCCTCTTTTCATTGATGTTTATTAATTGATTCGTATGTTGTCCTCTAATTTGACAACGTGTTTGTTCTCATGTTTCTTGTTATGCCACAGTATGTCAGTTACCACCGCAATATTATTCTTCTGTTGATAATCAGTGCATTTCATTTTTTTTTCAATGCCAGTTGTTTGTCACTGTTGAGGGCTTGCGGAACTGAAAATTCATCACTGTGGAATACAAATTGTTGCCATTGACAAGTTGTATTGTTTGTGCACATGCTGTAATGTTTAAGGTCTGCAATTCTTCTGAATAGTTGGAGCAAAATATCCCTGTTAGTGTGTATGTCGATTAATGTCTGCGATACCTGCCCAGACTTTAATCTGTGTCGGATGATTCCAGTAGGTTGATGACTGTTCTCGGTTGCATAAAATTAAATCCATCCTTTCTCCAATAGTCATCTTCCTCTTTCAATACATCGTCCTCACATGTTTTCCACTAACTTTTATCAATATTTAATAGTGCGGATTGGGTTATTATATTGACGTCAGACAATTTTAATGTAGTATTGTCAGCTGCCACCTGTCCTTTAATTTTAGCCCACACAAGTTCTACAGGGTTTAAATGAGAATGGTAAGGCGAAAGTCTCCAGTACCTATGGCAATGCTCTTCTATCAACTTGTCGATTTGATATTTCTGGCTTTTTTGCACCTGTTTTACAAGGGGCAACAACTGTAGCTTGAAATATGTTTCTGAAAATTGTATATTTTCCCTTCAGAGCCATATCTTTATTGCTTCCTTTGTGCTCGATGCCATAGGTATTTTGTCTTATTAGGCAACAGCATTGTGGTATGATGCATTGTCCATGATTAGACACGACGGTCTATCAAGGGATGGAAGCAATGTATTCTCGAGCCAATCTCTAAAAACTTACCATTAATCTCATTATGATAATCCCTTTGTCTGGATGCTTTGATACGAACATGAGTCCAGCATTCTGCAGTAAGCCATTATGAGTGCTACCAGCATGGGCTATGACCAAACGCTGCATTTACTGCTGGGCACATATTGCTTTATCTTTCCATCCATTGATTGCCATTACTTTTCACTTGTGTGGTGCACATTGATCCAGGTTTCATCCAAATACACTATGTCATAATTTTCTTTATGCATCTCCTTTATTTCAAGTAGGTATCTGCTTCTCATGGCTCCTAAATGCGGTTGCTGGCCTATGATATTTATACCTCCCTTGTACTTTCTAAAAGTGAAGCCTAATGTCCTTATAATTTTCCACAAAGTTGTTTTGGATAGCTCTGTGTCAGTGAGCTAACTCAGTATAGACGCAAGAGACAGTGCCGACAGGACAGTATAGAATAAAGACAGTCATTTGACAGGGACAGAAATGTGAGACAGGTATGATAAGTACCGGAACAGGTCACGACTGTTGAGAGACACTAAGGTGTCAGGGACAGTTTAGCCTGCAACGCAGTATGGACTCGAGACGGATGGACTAAGGGAGGTCAGGCATGAAACAGTGGCCACACAACACGTGATAGAAAGGACTGGACCAAGGCCCAGACAGACTGCTAGACCAGCGACAGAGACGAACATATTTGAGAGAGGACTGCTTGTATCATACTTGATAGATGTGTGAAAGACATTGCGATTGCAAGTTGTGTAATTGCTAGCGTACGAGCGGTATAACTGCGAGACGAAGGGCGTGCTCTGCTTGAGTGAGACATTGAGACGTATGCCATTTGAATGCAATGGCTAGATTGTATACAAGCGATTGCATTTGTACATAGATTGCTAAGTGTACATACTTGTTGAATACCATATTTCCAGTACTGACACTATTGTGTTGAGTCGGCACTACCTTTATGTAGCGAGCGATCCATGCTATTTGTGACGCTCAAGATCAATCAATAGACGTTCCAGATTGGAACGGATCATGAGCCCATCTCGGTGTTGGCTCATTGTATGAGAGAATTTACTTGTCAGCGACCATCATGTGTGTGAATTAATAACATTAGGTCCATGACACTCTATGTCATTGCTCTTTCTCAACCAAACCCTTAGTTTTCTTACAGTCACTGTTTCTTTGGCAACCAGCATTTTTATAATAGCTCACCTTATGACATCCTTGTCAAAGCTGTCCACAATTGTCTTTCTACCTACTGTTTGCTTACTGCGTGGTGGTTTTATTACAGATTCTTGCACCCATCGATGAAATGACCGTTTACTCAAACCCACTGCATGCACTGTTCTTTTCTCGGGATTTGTAATAGTATGAAACTGTTTCCTGCGATCAGCTTCTTGGCAAAAATATGTGTACAACTTCATAGCGCTTTGAAGTGTAAAGAAGTTCACATTCAATCCCATTCAACAATATTCACACATTCAAATGTTAGCGATAAATGGTAAGATTTATCAAATAATCACGTTTTATGAAAGCACCCACATTATTGACGACACCTCTGAACACGTCCATTCCACTGTGTGACTTGCTTCTCATAAGGAAATTCCCATGTGCCACGGAAAAAATTCTGATTTTTCTGGGTTAAGATGTGATACATTTTATAATATGCACTTCATCTCTGACCTGTAAATTATATACCGCATATAAAAAACATTTAAATCTGCTAAGGTATATGTTAAATCTCATTATTTTCTTAGTTGGTTACTGAGATATGTATTTTTATATTGGGGCAGCCAAATGTGAATGGACTATAGTACAGGTGAGAATGTTTGTGAGTTGAATGTTGAGTTTTATTACAAGTGAGAATGTTTGTGTGTTGAGTGTTAGTACAGGTGAGAATACATCCTTGATGAGAGTCTTAGCTGAACAAGTGCAATTGATTTAACAACTATTGTACATGATGTAGAAGTTCTGATGGTGGAAACACCTGTTGCAGGTGCCTGGATTGTGACCGGTGGAACCAATGAAGTTGTGATGAATTATGTAGGTAGGGCAGTCCAACTCTATGGTTTGACTTCTGAGGGAAGGGTGATAACAATTGGAATAGCTTCTTGGGGGTGTGTGCAGTGCAAGGATCAGCTCATATCTGATAAGGTAAGTTGTTAAATGTTTGTTGCATATCCTTTACAGGATGTTGCAGTCAACCCCAGATTTTTTTTTAGCTGTTTGTGATTTCTTGGCAAGTTTACGTTTAGTAGTTTGCCATTGCTTTCTGAATGACTGGAACTCATACTATTTTATGAAAATAAATGCAAGGCGGTCTGCTACAAAATCACCCTCAGCTGTGTTTCAAACTCGGTATGCAGGATTACGAATTATATCCGTAACTCCTTCGCCACAGAGCCGGTCTCTTAGATAAGGCTATACAAATTATTATGTTAGTAATCAGTATGTGAGGACTGGTCTGGTTTGCAAGATCAGTCACGCAGCTGGCGTTCGTTGTCTCGGAGGGCTGTATGAGGTGCATCGAATCGGGAACTTCCCAGCCGGTGCAAGTTAGCAAGGCAGGTGTTTCGAGAATGTGACAGCAGTGTGTAGCAGATGTCGCAGTTTGAGCGGGCAAAAGAGCAATTTTTGTAAAATGGTTTGACAAAGGTCTCGACAAGCACCCACTCTCGATGAGTAGTGGGCCTGCAGTCAGTGAGCTGGCATAGCTTTTCGGTCAGTCCTGCCTGGTTGTGACATGTTTGATTGAGTTGCCAGAGGACCTAGTTTGTAGTGTTCTCTGGAGATATATCTTGAATAATAAATACCAAGATAAAGGATATGATTTAGCACGTTTTGTCTAGAGGTCACTCAAAAGAGCTAATCATTCCCGCAATAGCCTTTTTGGAGAACATTTTTCTTTGGCTCAACCCCCACTGTGAGACCACTATGTATCTACACAGAAATTTATAAAAGAAGTAACTAGTTCACCCAAGGCCAGAGAAGATCTGAACTATTAGCGCCTGTACAACTGAGGATCCCTCTCACTCATTATACTGTTGACAGTGTGCTGTTCGTCCGTCACATAGATCTTTTCTTTCTTTATTTTGTCAGTATGACCTATATCAGTTCAAGTAGTCCTTCAATTTTTGCAGACAAATAAACTTCAACAATAACTGTACATTACATCTGTTGGACAGGACATCTACATGACAGTTTCTTGACAAAAGTGGAACATACATTCACAAGGAATTGTTTACACCACAAGTGTACAAGATAGACATCATGAGATACCTGACAACATCTATACAGGACTTTTCACAATATGTATAACCAACCACAGCACTTAAGACAGTCACCAGAGACAACACTTGACAGCAACTGTACAAGAAATTCACTGGGGACATGTACTTGAAACACTGGTTCAATCATACTGTTTATTGAGCTGATGGTGAGTCTAGTGATGACCATTGGTTCATCCCATTTGTCATGTCAACACCTCAACAGGGTACATACAAAATGTACAAATATGCTAACATGCATGCAGATAAACATGATACAACACTCCTACACCCTCCTCCAGCTAATAACTCTCCTCCGCCTCTCCTCTCTAATCACCACTACACCATTCCGTTACAGTATCAGGTCTATATCATCATTTCCGTCTCTTGGGAATTTAGGAAATCCTATCCATGGGCAACTCAAGGAAGAAACTACTGTTCTGGGTCTGTTGAATCCTTTTATCATCAGCATGGATGTTGGACTAGCTCCAGTTAGCAGCTTTCCCAGAATAAGCTTCATGGCAGATTCATTCCTCTTGAAGACAAGATTTGGTATGATGATATGGTACTGCATCTCACGTTTGATCAGGCTGTTAGTGAAGGCTGTCACTGGGGACTTCAATAATGACACACTTAATGTCCCATACATTGCAGCTACTCACTTAGCCAGATCAACTTCCCTACTGTTCAATCACATTCTTCAAGAATCACTGTGTGAGCATCCGGCTGGATATTTTCTAAGTTTAGTCTTAGATAAACAAACACTCCAAGTTACCCCACAGTTCTCCATGAATGTGGTTCATAGAACAAGATTTGATGTTAGTCTCAGTTGATCCCTGACTGACTCAAGATCACTGAAGTCATCAGAACTATTTTTCTCCCTTATATATATCCAGCTGTTTGAGAGCTGAGCTGAAAGTCTCTAAGAAATTCCCATATTGTGGGTTCTAGAAGATTTCACTTATAGAGAGTTGGTTCTGGATTCTGGGACTACTGGTTAGTTTTCCCAGATGATATATGGATGCCTCTCCTCCATCCTCCTGTTCTCTGTTGATATATAGAATGGCACAACATCTCTTCACATGTGTTAAAAGATGATGTTATCATACATCAACATACACAGATGGAGATGGGGAAGGTTAAGGTTGATGATGTAGTGAATTTCACTCTGATGTACTGTGGTAATCACAAGACCATATGCTGAGACAGGGTGGCTTAACACAATTACAAGCATTTATGTGGTCTAAGTTCCACCATGTTTGAACCACAGTAGACGTGGGCACAAGGAGGACCAGACACAGTACAGCAATCATTGTGACATAGCAACATGGGACAGGCATTATGAAGGGAAATGGAGAATAGGCATTTACAACTGCAATATGCATTATGTATTAACTAATGGCATTTACCCAATTAGCAGACCAGACATCCATTCCTATGGCTGTGATGTTGGTGCATGAATGTCCTATTCCATATTCACACAGCAATGCCAGACCTCACCCCTTTTTCACCAGACTTGTCTCACAGGTACATCATCATCATCATATGCTCTTTCCCCACTGAGTAATGTCCACAGTAGGTAACAGAAGCTCCATTGCATAGCAATAGTTCACATATGCACCAAGCACATATGTGGAAAACATGTTTAGTCCTTGTAAGTTTGCATGAGCCATACATTATATTCAGCCAACTAAGACACAGGTTCACACACCTATGGTTCTCTTAGGAACTAGTTTATATGAACCATCCAACAGTAGAGGTAACAGTGTAATACTTCAAAGAGAAATTATAGTAATTCTCTTGAGCTTATAGCGACCAGGCATCACATGGACTTAGCAATTCTGGCGTGCCACATACAACCTGTTTACAGATGGATATGAAGCATCTATCTTTCTACTAATGTGAGAGGCTACTTATCAAAGCACCAGCTCATTCACTCCAACATTCTCAGCGTTTTACCAAGGAACTTGTACATGTTTACATCACTCATTCCAATCCAGACTGCCATTTGTTAACTCGCGAGAGCAAAGGTACAGTTAGTTTAAGAATAAGTCATCCTAGGCATGAAGAATGCACAAGGGGTTTAGGTTTGCGAATTTGCCTGAGTGCGTTATACATTCATCAAGCATACGCAACCAGTCACAACAAGGGATTGATATGCACTTGGAACATACAGCGTGAAAGACATGACAAGGTTGAAGAAGCAGTATTCAGAATACTGGCGCACAGAAGTTAGGTTTTCCACTTTCACATTTTATTCATAAAATACTCTTATATTCTTCTCATTCGTTCACTAGGCACACTACAACATTAAAGTATGTTTTAAAGTGGTACCTGTTGTCCAGAGAACAATATATTATCAGATCTTTAAGGGCATTTTTGGGTCATCACATCACACTAGCGACCGCTCTTGGTGAAATTCCCGCTCCTACTAATTAGATCTTAAAATATGGCCCAGGGATAGAGTGGGCTCATTACCTATTAGCCAATCAAAAGACAAGCGCATACCGCCGCCTCCCCCAACTCGTTCTGGAACCTACGATCTAATAATAGCCTTTCTATTTGGGATGGTGTCAGAGTCCTACTTAGTAGCTCTGTCTCGCTCGCTGGACTTTGACAGGCAAATTACAACATCTACAACACATCTACTAATAACACATGAATGCAATCGGAAACTGGCAGGAGCTATCTCCTAAACAATCATTTATTACAATATATATTACAGGCCGACAACATAGTCGCACTTCACGCTCAAACAATCGTTCACCACTAACAGCCACGCACTAGCTCACAATGGCGATCTTTACACTGTCGCCCGCATGATCATTCACAATCACAACTTCACATCATCCCGCACATATCACAGTTAGTACATTCCTCGAATATCACTGCACAACGTTCATCTCCATTTATCCGTCACAACCACTATCGTTCTATCGTTCTATCGTTCTCTCGATCTCCACACGTCCGTCTCTATCCGCTGCCTCACACACAATGCCTCTCTCCTGGTTGACCTTCCCACATCACGTGGCTCTGTTCACGGGATTCTTGCCTGACCGTCCGCTAGCCAAGCCGTGGCGTCTCTTACTGCCCTTTACCTGAGTCATGCTTACACTGACTCTCGCTTACATACCGGCGCTTACATTCTTCCTTACACATGTCATATAAGACCATGACATTCTCCCCCCGCACAACCAATGTGGCACTTACTCCTGGAAATGTGACACATTCTGTTGTTGTTACTCTTGTTTCATCTTTCTAACCTTGTCAGGGGATTATATGATCATAAGTATACGGTTGCGTCCCCTTTTGCTCTGATCTTTTCCGAGATTACCTTCAAACATTGTTCTCTCTTTTTCAGTATTGAGGTTTCTCTCAAGGTTTTGTCGTGGTCTGACAAATGTTCTGGCTGGGTCTACTTGTCACACCTCGTTATATTATTTAACCACCACTCCGTGACATTACATTCTGTTCATATTTCTCAATCGATTGTCTGTGCATTCTCATCTCATAGTTATTGTGGCTATGCTGGTTTAAGGATTCTCCATTGGTTTACGTCTAGAATAAGGCTACAACTTCCTCTTACAGCATTCTTAAATTTTCTCTCTATTCAGACGTGGTTTCCCTCGTCTATAGTTAATGCACACTACTCGATTCTTTATGAGCACGCTATGTCAATGTTGTGGTCATGGTTCGAATATAATTCATGTATGTCATAGTCCCCCTTACCTCATCTTATGTCGGACCGTGAGTTGTTTCCCTTTGTGAGCACACCTTGTTTACTGTTATGGAGAGTAGTTATTAATCTCTTTGGTTGGGATCACCCTGTTGGTATATTCTTTCTGGTTACCATATTCTGATGTTAATTCTATATCACTATTGCTAAGCGTCATTCGTCGGGCTATCCAGCATACGCGAAAGGCAAGTTTGGTAACAATCGCGCACTGGGATTGCCAGGCGTTGATTCTCAGCATTACAACTTATACTATTCGCCCCTATACTTACGCTCATATGTACATATCACATTATAACAATACATAGTATTATAATAATAAAATTAGACATAGGATGTTACATACAGTTAATACATATACAATAAAATATACATAATTGATGACTTCCTGCACATATAGGATACCGTTCTTGTCCTGTGGAAGTTATGCACACGGAATTACTTTAACAGTGTTCAATGTTCGGTTCCGAGCTGGAATCTTTGGCATGTCTTCTCTCGCATACGATTATTGACGTCCTATGTATACCATGATATTGTCTTTCCTTCTGTATAGTGCTTAAGACTGTTCACCAAGTTTGGCCAATTTGTAAGTCTGTTCTGTAAAACTGCTGGAATTCACACGTATACTGTAAAATTGCTGGAATTCACACGTATAAAATAAGAATTAAGTTCAGTGGCCTTAATTTTGAATGTGGCCATGGTGCGTCTGTCTGTCACTGTCTGTGCCATAGTTTGTAGGTTGGCCTCTGGTTCTTTAAACTGATCACCAGAAATGAGTGTCTGTACTGGTAAAGCTGTCGTCGTTGTTCGTCGATTTCCAAAAGGTAGATTCTGTAGATACTCGTTTGAAACAAAGTCAATCTGGGTATATCTTACTATTTGATACCTGAAATCACATGTTGAGTCTTACTGTTTTGCTGGTGACACTTTCACGTTGAAGGACCTTTCATGCTGGTCTTTACAATGAAGTGTGCTAGTATCATAGCGCTGGAGTCGTACAGCAGACAAGGCAACTCTGGAGTTACTGGATCTAAGGATATAAAGTGGGTTACGGTTAAAATTTTCCGAAGGGTGGGGATTTTCAAATTTCATGTTGAGATCATTTTGAGTGCCATCTCCAAACCTGCACTCGTACATGTGTGTATACATTCAATAGTTCAAACAATAATAATACACCATGTGTAGTTTTCAAAAGTAATCGTGCATGTTTGTATGCTTTTCTGCAATTTGTGTCTATTTTCCAAAATGTGTAGGGTAATTTGTTGCTGATCTTTGTCAGTAATTCCACCGACTGATGATTTACATTGCTCAGCATAAGTATGTGTCTGAGTTGATTTGACATAGTGTTTAGCAGTGGTAACACCAAACCTTGGTTCAACAGTAATGATATAAGTAACAAAGTTTGCTGGTTTGTCATAAGTAATATCATCTGTGTTGCGTCATGATAATGTGGAAATAAAACTGTCTGTGAAGACATTTGTTTTGTATTTACAATGAGTAGTGCAAGTATAACCATCCACTGTATGCCCTTGGTTATGTGAGTAGTTAACAGGGAGTACATGGAGTATAGTATGTCACATAATGATTTGTGACCTTCCCTCACTGTTGTGAACTGTTTGTTTTCTGCACCTTTTTCATTGTGATGATACACACCAGTTTCTGTTTCTTCTTGTCTTGAGATGGTAATCAAGTTGGTATGGTGTGGTACCTTGGTCTGTTCATCATGTTGTTGTATGATGAGTGGGGTAGTTAAGTCAGTACTTGTTGTGGTGTTAACTTTTTCCTCTGTGTGATTTTTGGACTCTGTGTAGTCTGTCACATTTAATACATTTCCAATTAATAAATCACAACATGGATTGTCTAATAAAGCACAAGTTACTCTGCCTGATAGGAAAGGTGATTTTATATTGGCCCATGCCATGGGATATTTCTCTACTGTCCCTGAAACAGTTTTGCAATAGATGTACTCATCTAGGTAGTCTTTAGGATCAGCTAGGGTCTTTCGAAGACCGATAAGACAGGACCCTGTGTCGCGTACACATGTGCATACTGTGTCATTGATGTAACCTTCATGGAATGTTAGTTTTCCTAACGACAGTCTTGAGGTTTTGTTCATTTCCTCACCTTCTTGTTGAGTATTGACCTCTTTACATAAGGAATGAGGCTGAGTGATGTTAACAACATTATTGAAATATGGTACAAAGTCTGATGGGTAAAACTCAGCTTGTTCTGACTTTGCAGTGTTTGGTCTTGTTTTCGTCTTTGTGATGTTTACTTTTGCTAAGTTCTTTGCTGAACTGTCTGTTGTAATGTTTATGGCTGCATTTGCTTTTGCTATCTGTATTCTTTTTACACCTTCACATTCAAAACGTCTGTGGCCATAAGCAAGGCAAAAATGACATTTTGTTCTATATTTCCTTTGATTTACCTTCCCCAGTTTTTGTGCTATTATAGTATTTAGGTATTCTTGATAAGTGGGATTCTTATCGCATATTCCATTTTCTGTATGTGGAGTGCTACAATGTTTGCACAGTACTGGTTTTGTTTTCTGTGGTTTGTTTTGACAATCTGTGGCTGCAGATGCCGTTGATTTCACAGTACTTTTCTGTTGAGTGTTCTTAACCAGGTTTATACTTTGGTTGTAGTATTCGCGGCATTTTTCTAGTAAGTTTTTGATAGGCTCTTTGTTATGTTCTTCTAAATATTTTCCGCATTCGGCTGGTAGTGTTGCTTTAAGTTTTTCTATAAGCAAGAAATTTATTACTCCTTGATTGTCATCTGAATGTTTAATTACGGATATTAGTTTTCTGAAAATTTTTCTAATTCACATATATACTGGGTGAATGACTTGTCTGTGGCTGGTTTCACATTTTGTATTTCTAATTTTAGAGTCTCGAAAGAGATTAGATAGTAATTTAATATCCTTGCTTTCCAATATTCATAGTCTTCACTGTCTGTATCTGGTATGATCTTCTGTACTTGTTTCTCATCTATTGGTACGTATCTTCTATACCATACATACCAGCGAATTTTTGGAATTTTATAGTCTTGCATTTTCTTCTCAAATTCCTGTGTCCACTCCCGTATTAGGTTATGTTGTCTTTTACAATTTTCTTCGTCTTGTGCCTGTGTACGTTGGAAAAAAACGTGCAACTTTTTGTAATGTTTTGTGCCAAAGTGATCTGAATAATCTCGAATTGGTTCATCATCTGAACTGGCGTCACTACTGAACATTTTCTGTTACTTGATATTTAACTCTATCAATGATGATGTTTACACAAGAAAATCAGAGAATGCAGATTTGGGTAATTAGCAATCAAAATTAATCAACTTATCTTTCTCTGCTGACTACTCGAACGCTTGATGTACAGGAACGTGATTCTCGTGTTGGTTACCGCTGACCTGGTCTGATTACGTCGGTCGCTTTGTAGAATTGAAACCTGCTGTGGAAAGAAATGATGTTATTTTCGTTCTGACTCTATTAACACATCTTTATTTTACAATTTCTAATATATTGTGGAATAGGTCTTCTTCTTCTTTACAAAAGTGGCTTCCTTTTGTGCGTTCTACATGAGCGTGTGGTTCATGTGTACTTCTGACACCATTATACCTGTCAGAGTCCTACTTAGTAGCTCTGTCTCGCTCGCTGGACTTTGACAGGCAAATTACAACATCTACAACACATCTACTAATAACACATGAATGCAATCGGAAACTGGCAGGAGCTATCTCCTAAACAATCATTTATTACAATATATATTACAGGCCTGACAACATAGTCGCACTTCACGCTCAAACAATCGTTCACCACTAACAGCCACGCGCTAGCTCACAATGGCGATCTTTACACTGTCGCCCGCATGATCATTCACAATCACAACTTCAGCATCATCCCGCACATATCACAGTTAGTACATTCCTCGAATATCACTGCACAACGTTCATCTCCATTTATCCGTCACAACCACTATCGTTCTATCGTTCTATCGTTCTCTCGATCTCCACACGTCCGTCTCTATCCGCTGCCTCACACACAATGCCTCTCTCCTGGTTGACCTTCCCACATCACGTGGCTCTGTTCACGGGATTCTTGCCTGACCGTCCGCTAGCCAAGCCGTGGCGTCTCTTACTGCCCTTTACCTGAGTCATGCTTACACTGACTCTCGCTTACATACCGGCGCTTACATTCTTCCTTACACATGTCATATAAGACCATGACAGATGGTCCCCGTTAAGACTTAAAGTATATTTATGAAATGTGTCGGACTGGAAATGGGGATTCTGTTCCATCATGCTACATGGCCCCTCTCTTAGATCTTTCATAGGTATGACAGATGATCGCAGAATCCACAGTTCCCAGATCCCTTAGGTGGTTTTGTCAATTACTCCCTGTCTCCCTTTACCCTACTAGAGTAGTACATTTTGGAACTAAGTGATTTTTCTCCTTAGAAAAAAAAAAACTGCCCCAACATTGCATCTGTTGATGAATTTGGTGGCAAACGCAAAGACCATGAAGTTAGCCCTGCATTATGTTCCTTTAAGTCACTGGGAGCATCAGGAGTCCTGACTCCACTCATCTGTGAACTGCTCTTCTATTTACCTCTGACAGTGTTCCACTGCTGACATCCTTGCTATATTTCCTGTTGTGATAAATGATCTCTTTGAGTCACACCATTTCGTAATGTATGAATGTAACATAGAGATTCATTATGTGAAGTAATGGCTTTGCAATTAAGCCAACTTCCAGATGAGGTTTAGAGAGAATGGTTGCACTCCATGTATCTCTCAACATTTCACCTTATCAGAACTTCATTCTTCTCATCGCCACTGGAGACTGATAATCCTGTGAGAGTGTATTTAACTGAACACTTTCTCCAACAGTAATCTTGGCATTTGGAACTGGGTTAAAATTTTTGATCATCACCGGAGCAAAGACAATCACTTCCGGGTGAACTGTATAGCAGCCGCTGCAAAACTTGTCAAGGCTAAAATCTACTATTGTAAATTTGGTTAGCGTTGGACACAGGGTCTACCTTTCCAATAAGCCTCTTGTGTTTGCAGATGGTAACAATTTCCCATTATATTTCCTTTGACTTATTTCTGTAGTCTTACCATAGATTTAGAGGTGCTTGTCGGTTGAGATTCTCTCCTTCCGTTATGCCTCTATTTTGATGTGTTGTGAGAAGTGACAGCATTTTCTCTCCTTAGTTGCTAATTAAGCTGTTTCCAACGCAGCAACTGGGTTTGTAGATGCAGTTAGACTAACATCTACTACTACTAATATAGAAGTCCAGGTGGGATTTCCAACTAGTTGTCTTCAGCCATGCTTTAGCTAAGTGCTTTTGAGTGACTGGCAAGTATCCGTTCTTTCTCTCCCACATGAGCAAAACGTTTACATATGGCGAATATAAGGCGTTTCTTCTCATCCATAGAGAAGTCCGTCATTATCACAGCTACCTTTGAAGGTGTGTGATTATGTGGGTTAGCTTCTTAGTTACCAATATTGACTGGAATTTTGGAAGCCAATTTTTACTGACTTTGAGGATAGGCCTGGCCAGGTCTTGTGAATATACCTCGCATCTCAGTAATAATATAAGATCCCACTGCTCAATGCATTGATCTTATTGTGTAAAGAGTCGTCTGCTGGTTGCAGGGATCTTTACCTTGAAAGGAGTCAGCTGTTTGAAACTGATCTTTCGTTAGTCCACTTTCGCAGACATTGTGTATAGAGTGTCAACTGCTGGAGTTGCAGTGATCTCTACCATATAAGAGTTAACTGTTTAAGAACAGTAATCCTTATTACATTCCTACCATTCTTCCGGCAGAAAGTCTTCCCAATTGAGAATGAAAAAGGGGAATGACATCAGTTGTACTCAACTTTGTCCTTCCTTTAATCTCCACCATTTTGCAGGCAGAAATGCTTTCTCAACTGAGGATGAATTGACGGCCGACGTCGGAGACGGATCCTGTTTTATCTCTTCATGAAATTTTTCAGGTTGTCCACGTTATGCTCCTAGTCGTATGATACGCCAATGACATCAGGTTGGTTATCCATCGTTTCCTGGACACATAATTTTGCGTATGCTCTCCACTTCCATATGAATGGCTAGGGGTCCAGTTATTTTGATGGCCTTCCTGGAGATTCAATGAGTTCACTCCTGGTGACGTGGATCCTAGTACACCAGAGAGATTACACCATCGAACAATAGACTAATGTCTTATAGACATCAGACTGTGGTCGGTTTTGTATGACCGCCCATGACATCAGGTAGAATTTCCCTTCATCTCGTCCATTCACGTATCAAGTACGCTTAAGAATACCACTAAATCAGGAATGGAAAGTGACTGAATTGATAAGGATGTTTCTCCTGGAGATTTCAATTGTGCTCACTTTCTCAGCAGCTTGATCAGGGCTACCGACAAGATTACACACTGAAGAATAAATCCAACGTCGAATCGACCCTGGACATTAGCCGGTACGAATACTGACTATCACCGAGAGAGATTATCAGTGAGGTGTCTTAATGGTTGCCCAAATTTTCCATCAGGGTTCACACTCTCTGCTCTCAGTGTTGCAAGCATGTTATGGGGAGAAGAGAATATAGGGAGTTGTTATTTTATGTGATGTGGTGACATTAAAAATGTTGTAGTTACAACAATATTTCCCCCTCTCTCACCCATGCCAGCAATTAATTTTGGAGATGGAGTAGGCCCCATATTCATTTACTGGATCAAGTGTCCTAATTTCAGGGACAAAAATGAATTTTCCCCTGTAATAGCTGTCTCAGTTATATTTAAAATAATTTGTGTTCTCTGGTGTTTCAGGTACCTTAATTTTTGGATACATATATTGAACAACCAGCATGCACAAAATTATACAACATTATTGACAAGCTAATAATCATATCATTACTGAGAAACATAAATATCATGGATACAGCATTTATGTTGACCCATAAGATATTTATACATCATCTTCAGTCTGCTACATTGAATCCTAACTGATATATTAAAACAGTGATACATGCAATATTATCACTATTAATGAAATCAAACCTTCTAGAGATTTATTGTGGGTTTACATGTCTGGACAGTTGCCCTCATATAAGAGACAGGGTCCATTAAACAACACCATAAAACCTTCAAGAATTGGGTCTGATTTGCGAGAGGTCACCCCGGATTTTAATACCAACATAGAGATCCCAAAAGCGAGTCTTATGCAGGGTATACCCAAAGTTTGTATCCCGTCATCAGGGCAACAGGTATGTGAGCCCCTAGCAGGTTATTACCAGGGTTTAAATCCGAGACGAGTGTTCTTTTTCCCAGGGTTTATAGCCTGGAAAGAGCAAACCCAGTTATGTGACCAGGTTTTCCCAGGGTCTATATCCCGAAAAGAGCCACCCAGTTATGTGACATGTTTGATTGAGTTGCCAGAGGACCTAGTTTGTAGTGTTCTCTGGAGATATATCTTGAATAATAAATACCAAGATAAAGGATATGATTTAGCACGTTTTGTCTAGAGGTCACTCAAATGAGCTAATCATTCCCGCAATAGCCTTTTTGGAGAACATTTTTCTTTGGCTCAAACCCCCACTGTGAGACCACTATGTATCTACACAGAAATTTATAAAAGAAGTAACTAGTTCACCCAAGGCCAGAGAAGATCTGAACTATTAGCGCCTGTACAACTGAGGATCCCTCTCACTCATTATACTGTTGACAGTGTGCTGTTCGTCCGTCACATAGATCTTTTCTTTCTTATTTTGTCAGTATGACCTATATCAGTTCAAGTAGTCCTTCAATTTTTGCAGACAAATAAACTTCAACAATAACTGTACATTACATCTGTTGGACAGGACATCTACATGACAGTTTCTTGACAAAAGTGGAACATACATTCACAAGGAATTGTTTACACCACAAGTGTACAAGATAGACATCATGAGATACCTGACAACATCTATACAGGACTTTTCACAATATGTATAACCAACCACAGCACTTAAGACAGTCACCAGAGACAACACTTGACAGCAACTGTACAAGAAATTCACTGGGGACATGTACTTGAAACACTGGTTCAATCATACTGTTTATTGAGCTGATGGTGAGTCTAGTGATGACCATTGTTCATCCCATTTGTCATGTCAACACCTCAACAGGGTACATACAAAATGTACAAATATGCTAACATGCATGCAGATAAACATGATACAACACTCCTACACCCTCCTCCAGCTAATAACTCTCCTCCGCCTCTCCTCTCTAATCACCACTACACCATTCCGTTACAGTATCAGTCTATATCATCATTTCCTGTCTCTTGGGAATTTAGGAAATCCTATCCATGGGCAACTCAAGGAAGAAACTACTGTTCTGGGTCTGTTGAATCCTTTTATCATCAGCATGGATGTTGGACTAGCTCCAGTTAGCAGCTTTCCCAGAATAAGCTTCATGGCAGATTCATTCCTCTTGAAGACAAGATTTGGTATGATGATATGGTACTGCATCTCACGTTTGATCAGGCTGTTAGTGAAGGCTGTCACTGGGTACTTCAATAATGACACACTTAATGTCCCATACATTGCAGCTACTCACTTAGCCAGATCAACTTCCCTACTGTTCAATCACATTCTTCAAGAATCACTGTGTGAGCATCCGGCTGGATATTTTCTAAGTTTAGTCTTAGATAAACAAACACTCCAAGCTACCCCACAGTTCTCCATGAATGTGGTTCATAGAACAAGATTTGATGTTAGTCTCAGTTGATCCCTGACTGACTCAAGATCACTGAAGTCATCAGAACTATTTTTCTCCCTTATTTATATCCAGCTGTTTGAGAGCTGAGCTGAAAGTCTCTAAGAAATTCCCATATTGTGGGTTCTAGAAGATTTCACTTATAGAGAGTTGGTTCTGGATTCTGGGACTACTGGTTAGTTTTCCCAGATGATATATGGATGCCTCTCCTCCATCCTCCTGTTCTCTGTTGATATATAGAATGGCACAACATCTCTTCACATGTGTTAAAAGATGATGTTATCATACATTAACATACACAGATGGAGATGGGGAAGGTTAAGGTTGATGATGTAGTGAATTTCACTCTGATGTACTGTGGTAATCACAAGACCATATGCTGAGACAGGGTAGCTTAACACAATTACAAGCATTTATGTGGTCTAAGTTCCACCATGTTTGAACCACAGTAGACCTGGGCACAAGGAGGACCAGACACAGTACAGCAATCATTGTGACATAGCAACATGGGACAGGCATTGTGAAGGGAAATGGAAAATAGGCATTTACAACTGCAATATGCATTATGTATTAACTAATGGCATTTACCCAATTAGCAGACCAGACATCCATTCCTATGGCTGTGATGTTGGTGCATGAATGTCCTATTCCATATTCACACAGCAATGCCAGACCTCACCCCTTTTTCACCAGACTTGTCTCACAGGTACATCATCATCATCATATGCTCTTTCCCCACTGAGTAATGTCCACAGTAGGTAACAGAAGCTCAATTGCATAGCAATAGTTCACATATGCACCAAGCACATATGTGGAAAACATGTTTAGTCCTTGTAAGTTTGCATGAGCCATACATTATATTCAGCCAACTAAGACACAGGTTCACACACCTATGGTTCTCTTAGGAACTAGTTTATATGAACCATCCAACAGTAGAGGTAACAGTGTAATACTTCAAAGAGAAATTATAGTAATTCTCTTGAGCTTATAGCGACCAGGCATCACATGGACTTAGCAATTCTGGCGTGCCACATACAACCTGTTTACAGATGGATATTGAAGCATCTTTCCTTCCTACTAGATGTGAGAGGCTATTTATCAAAGCACCAGCTCATTCACTCCAATATTCTCAGCGTTTTACCAAGGAACTTGTAAATGTTTACATCACTCATTCCAATCCAGACTGCCATTTTTTAACTCGCGAGAGCAAAGGTACAGTTGGTTTAAGAATAAGTCATCCTAGGCATGAAGAATGCACAAGGGGTTTGGGTTTGCGAATTTGCCTGAGTGCGTTATACATTCATCAAGCATACGCAACCAGTCACAACAAGGGATTGATATGCACTTGGAGTATACAGCGTGAAAGACATGTCAAGGTTGAAGAAGCAGTATTCAGAATACTGGCGCACAGAAGTTAGGTTTTCCACTTTCACATTTTATTCATAAAATACTCTTATATTCTTCTCATTCGTTCACTAGGCACACTACAACATTAAAGTATGTTTTAAAGTGGTACCTGTTGTCCAGAGAACAATATATTATCAGATCTTTAAGGGCATTGTTGGGTCATCACATCACACTAGCGACCGCTCTTGGTGAAATTCCCGCTCCTACTAATTAGATTTTAAAATATGGCCCAGGGATAGCGTGGGCTCATTACCTATTAGCCAATCAAAAGACAAGCGCATACCGCCGCCTCCCCCAACTCGTTCTGGAACCTACGATCTAATAATAGCCTTTCTATTTGGGATGGTCCCCGTTAAGACTTAAAGTATATTTATGAAATGTGTCGGACTGGAAATGGGGATTCTGTTCCATCATGCTACACTGGTGTAGCTTGAAGCTCGTCGGTAGGTGTCCAGTGGTTTTGCATGTATCACCGTATACAGAGGGGACGCGCTGAGCGATTGCTACTCTTGGCCTGCATGTGTATACAAACGCTGAAAGCAGTAATTTGCTGAAGTCGTCTTTGCAACAAGAATTAAATAATGTAGTTAGATTGAGCTATGCGAACCGTATGCAAATTAACATCACTAAAACAAAATCTATGTTATTAACAACCAGACAAAGACTTCAGACTCTAAATTCACACAGATCACTTCAACTTCACATCGATAACATGCCAGTAGAAAGTGTAATTGAGCACAAAACATTAGGCCTCATCATTGATAGAAACCTAACCTTTAATCCTCACGGTCAAGCGCTCAATAAACAAACAGCGAAAAAAGTCTACCAACTCGCCAAAATAAAAAAATTCCTGTATGAGGACACAAGGAAAATATTCTATACGTCTCACATACAGACACATTTTGACTACTGCTCTACAATCTGGGACGGTTGTTCCGATTCAAGCACCAAGCGACTTTACTCACTCCAGAAACAGGCAATGAGATTAATTTATAGCAAACATTTAACTGACAATCCTAGCCTGCATAAACGCCTTCAGTTACTACCACTCCGCAAACGTCTGCTTTTCAATAAGGCCAAACTAATTCACAAAATTCTACATCGGAATGCCCCAAACTACCTTTGGCCATTGTTTGAATATACAAAACAAGCTTAACGTACTCTGCAGCTCAGCTGTGGAACAATCTTCCACATGAAATAAAAGACATCATCAATCCCTGTACATATAATCGCAAATTAATTGAACACTATCTCAGTACGGATTACCTTCCCCCTTAATAATAGAAGTAATAATATAATAAAACCCTAGTATACCAGCCATTCCCCTTTTGGTAGGCTAGTATATTCAACATAGCTAATAAGTGCCACACCAGTTATTACTATTATTGAGTCGTGTAGTATTTATTTTTAATTTTTCCACATGCCTTTATAATGCATATCTTTTATATTGTTGCTGTTTTCAGTTAGCCTTGAATGATGTGTGAATGGTATAATGTATGAAAGAGAGTGATAAAAGGGCAGAATGTTAGACGGGCCTGCGTGCCCAATTCTTAACCCTTTCAAAATAAAGTGTTGTTGTTGTTGTTGTTTTTGTGTGTGAATAGTCCATCTGTGCTACTATAGATATCTGATTGTTCCTGCCAGTAGTCATATGCTTATCTCAAAGATTAAGCCATGCATGTCTAAGTTCACACTGTCTCACGGTGAAACCGCGAATGGCTCATGAAATCAGTCGAGGTTCCTTAGATGACACGATCCTACTTGGATAACTGTGGCAATTCTAGAGCTAATACATACTTACCAACCGACCTTCGCGGAAAGAGCGCTTTTATTAGTTCAAAACCAATCGTTGTTGCCCTTCGCAGGGTGCGGCGTTTCCACTTGATATTCTGGATAACTTTGTGCTGATTATATGGCCATACATGCCGGCGACGCATCTTTCAAATGTCTGCCCTATCAAATGTCGTTGGTACATGACATGCCTACCATGTTTGTAACGGGTAACAGCAAATCAGAGTTCGATTCCAGAGAGGGAGCATGAGAAACAGCCACCACATCCAAGGAAGGCAGCAGGCGCGCAACTTACTACTCCTGGCATGGGGAGGTAGTGATTAAAAATAACAATACGGGACTCTATCGAGGCACCGTAATTGGAATGAGTACACTTTAAACCCTTTAATGAGGATCTATAGACGGCGAGTCTAATGCCAACAGCTGTGGTAATTCCATCTCCAATAGCATATATTAAAGTTGTTGCAGTTAAAAAGCGTGTAGCTGGTTCACTGCCCATTATTCCTGCCCTTACCGTCTGCCAGCTCTTCCCTGTGTGTGCTCTTTGCTGAGTGTCCCGGGTACCTGCCACATTTACTTTAAATAAAATTATAGTGTTCAAAGCAGGTCTCAGCTGCCTGAATAATGGTGCATGGAATAATGGAATAGGACCTCGGTTCTATTTTGTTGGTTGTCGGAACTGAAGGTAATGACAGGAACCAACGAGGGCATTCATATTGCGGCGTTAGAGATGAAATTCTTGGATCGCCACAAGACGAGCTATTGCGAAAGCATTTTTTCAAGAATATTTTCATTAATCAAGAACGAAAGTCGGAGGCGCAAAGACAATCAGATACCGTCATAGTTCTGACCATAAATGATGTCGACTAGCAACCCCAGTGGCAAAGTGAAGTGAAATGGAATATACCTTGGCTAGCAAATCCATTGTGTATGAAGTCTGAATCCATTGCAAGGTGCCATTACATGCTTTGTCCAGGCAGCTGAGGGATGTACCTGAACACCTCTAAGTCAAAATCCCCCAGGTGTGAGGGACTGGCTGTTACTCACCTTCTGCTCCATGGAGGTATGCTGAGCCGGCAGCATCTGCAGCCTACCTTGCTCCTTTCGTCTGTAAAGACAGCAAGGTGCCACTACTGTTTGGGCATTAATGGTGAAAAAGTGTCCCAGTGGCACAAAGTGGAATATTGCTTGGCTAGCAAATTCATTATGTGGAATGTCTGCATCGAAAACTCACTAATGTGGGCATCATTAAAGGTTGAAAACTCTGTCCCAGTGGCACAAAATGGGATATTACTTGGTTAGCAATACCATTATGTGGAAAGTCCGAATTAAAGGCTCCCAGTGTGGATGTCATCTGAAAACTGATCTCTCTTGGTTTCCGGAGGAATAGCATGTGGTGGACGAGAGGCCCAATATATGGAAGTGAGGCTAAGCAGTCATGTGCAGGACGTGACGATTCCTTGGGTGAGCCCAGTACCAGAGCATTATGTGTTGGCTCTGTAACTATGGAAGCCTCCTTGGATGGTGGGGAGTGCCCATGGTCTGCCCCTGCCTTCTCTTGAGAGCTGACCGTTACGTCTCCGGGTGTTCTAAATGGACTAGCTGGAATGGGGATAACACCACAACAGTAAGAGTCGGCCATCTACAAAACACCTGGAAAAGCGTACCAATGACACGGAATGGAATATTGCTTGGCTAGCAAATCCATTATGTGGAATGTCTGCACCGACTATATACTGTGTTGGGCTTTATCAAGGGTGGAAAATGTGTCCCAGTGGCACGAAATAGAATATTGCTTGGTTAGAAAAACCATTAAGTGAAAAGTCCGAATGGAAAGCTTGTGTTGTGGATGTCATCTGCAGACTGATCACTCCTGGCTTCTGGAGGAACAGCCTGTGGTGGTGGATGAGAGGCCCAATATAGGAAGTGAGGCTAAGCAGCCATGTGCAGGATGTGAGCCCAGTACCAAAGCGTTACGTGTCGGCTCTGCAACTATGGAAGCCTCCTTGGATGGCGGGGAATGCCCTGGTCTGTCCCTGACTTCTCTTTAGGGCTGACCGCTATGTCTCCGTCTGATCTGAACAGACCTGCTGAGATAAAGATGACACCACAACAGTGAGGCTTGACCGTCCTACGAAACACCCGGCGAGGTTAACCCGGTTAACAAATGCCCACAGAAGTCGGATGTGTCGGCCAAAAGGCGCAAATATCGCAGCTCTGCTGTAAACAGGCAGAAAGCAATTACGTCCACAAAATATTCCGGATGAATGCAGAAGAAGAAGTAGTAATCAGTATGGCCGAATGGATAAGGGTAATTGCTCTTAAACTTCTGGTGTGCTGATTACGAGGTAGCGGGTTCACTGCCCGTTGTTCCTACCCTACCGTCTGCCGGCTGGATAAGGGCGATTGCTCTTAAACGTCCGGTGTGCTGATAACGAGGTAGTGGGTTCAACCCCTATACCAGTCATTAGGACTATAGTGCATTCACATTTGTTTGACTCCATATAAAATCCATATCTCAGTAACCAACTGAGGGAAAATGATGAGATTTAGCATATAACCTTATTATCATGTCCACCCAACAAAAAAATGTTTGTTCTGGAGATTGTACATCAGATTTCAATGTTTGTTTATATGCGGTATATAATTCATGGGTCGTGGATTAAGTCCATAATTTTTAATGTATTACACCTTCAGCCAGAAAATCAGCGTTCAATGTTCAATATTCTCCGTGGTTCACGGGATTGGCCTTATGACAAGAACCCCGCACTGTTTAAACTGGGAGTGTTCAGAGGTGTCGTAAATGTGGGTTCTTTCATGAAACCTGATTATTTTTTTTTTTTTTTAAATCTTACCACTTATCGCTAACATTGGAATGTGTGAATATTGTTCAGTGGGATTGAATGTGAAATTTTTTACACTTCAGAGCATCGCTATGAAGTTGTACACATATTTTTGTCAAGAAGCTGATCGCAGGAAACTGTTTCATACTATTACAAATTCTGAAAAAAGAACAGTGCATTCATTGTGTTTGAGTAAACGGTCATTTCATCGATGGATGCAAGAATCTGGAATTAAACCACCATGCAATAACCAAACGGTAGGTAGAAAGGCTATTGTAGACAAGGATGTCATAAGGCGAGCTATTATAAAAATGCTGGATACCAAAGAAACAGTGACTGTAAGAAAATTTAGGGTTTGGTTGAGAAAAAACAATAACATAGAGCTATCCAAAACAACTTTGTGGAAAATTATAAGGACATTAGGCTTCACTTTTAGAAAGTACAAGAGAGGTAGAAATATCCTTTGCGAGCAACCGCAATTAGGAGAGATGAGGAGCAGATACTTACGTGAAATAAGGGAAATGCGCAAAGAAAATTAGGGAATAGTGTATTTGGATGAAACGTGGATCAATGCGCACCACACAAGTGATAAGGAATGGCAATCATTGGATGGAAAGATAAAGCGATATGTGTCCAGTAGTATAGGACAGCATTTGGTCATGGCCCATGCTGGTAATACGCATAATGGCTTACTACAGAATGCTGGACTCGTGTTCGAATCAAAGATGAATGATAATGTGTTTAGAGATTGGCTCGAGAATACAGTGCTTCCATCCCTAGATAGACCATCGTGTCCAATTATGGACAATGCATGATGTCAATGTTGTTGCCCAAGAAGACAAAATACCTACAGCATCGAGCACAAAGAGAGCAATATAGATATGGTTCCGAATGGAAAACATACCTCCGTCTCCATTTTCACATCCCCCTCCTCCATTTTCTATTGAATTTTTGGCTGATCCATCTGTATATGCATGGGTCCAATTGCTGCTTGGGTAATGTTCTTTTATGTAGTTTAGAGTGATTTTTCTTCTTTCTGTTTCATTCTGAGTGTCTTTTTCTCAATACCAGGAATGTTTTCTATCATCACAGGCAGTCTGTCTCCAAGCTGATAACTTGTGTGCATTGTAAATGGGTTTGACTGTTGATATTCAAGTATAGGATCAGCCCTAATCTTTCGTTTTGCAGTTTCTACAAAGTTGCTACGCTTTAGTCCTCCCTTTCCAAAACCATTAAACCTTTTATACATAGGGTGGTCTGTCAATCTTCTAAATTTTTCTGCTTGTTGCTGGGCTCTGCTATCTCTTCTATCCTGCATTGGTTGTAAACAAGCGATCTTTTCTAATTCATTAATGGGCATTGTTTTCAGGCTTCCAGTTATGATCCGTATTCCTTGATTTTGGACTCTTCTTATTTTGTTAAAGTTTGACTTAGCTGTTGTTGCCCAAGCTGCAATGCCATATTCCAGTACTGATCTCACCCGTCCAGTATATAACTTCTTGAGAACTTTCTCATCTGGTCCCCACGTTTTACCAGCAAGCTTTTTCATGATTGCCATTCTTTGCCTTGCTCTTGTTCGATTTTTCTCAACCTGTGTCTTCCATGTCAAGCGACGATCAAAGGTGACTCCTAGATAGTTTGGATTTTCTTCATGGCGCAATATTTTTCCATTCAATACCAGCTTAGGTTGCTGAGTTTTATTTGAGAGGGAGAACACTGTGCATGTTGTTTTCTCCTCACTTATCTTCACTAGCCATGATTTTGACCAGTCCTCTAGCGCTAATAAGGCTTGCTGTATTCTGCTGTTAGCTGTACTAATATATTCTTCAGATGTCCATATGGCTAGGTCATCTGCAAAGGAGGATGTGTGTACTCTGGCTGGAAAATTTTCCGTGATGTCATTTATATATGCTAGGAATAATGTTGGTGAAAGAACTCCTCCTTGGGGGACACCTTGCTCCAACAGCATCATTTTGCTTGTTTGTCCTTGTACTTTTGTCCTGGCAGTTCTGTTCTCAAGGTAGTGGCTGATCCATTTGTACATTTTCCCACAAACATGCATTTTTTGCAGTTTTACTTTCAGTCCTTCCTTCCATACTTTATCAAATGCTTTTTCTAAATCTATCCAGACCGCTAGTGTGTGCTTTTCCTCTTGGAAGGCATGCTCTATTTCCTGAGCTATATAGGTTATTTGATCTTCAGTGGATCTGTACTTT
This sequence comes from Cepaea nemoralis, assembly GCA_014155875.1. Taxonomy (NCBI): domain Eukaryota; kingdom Metazoa; phylum Mollusca; class Gastropoda; order Stylommatophora; family Helicidae; genus Cepaea; species Cepaea nemoralis. Next base: position 115,342 of record JACEFZ010020250.1, read on the forward strand.
CTGAATCCTGCTTGGTGTGGTGTTAAGAGTTGGTTTTCTTCCAGATGCCATGTTAGCCTGCCATTGATAATGCGTTCCATTAATTTTCCTACACAGCTAAGTAGACTGATAGGTCGATAGCCATTTGGTTCTTCCAGGTCTTTTCCTTTCTTTGGGACTGGTATTAGTATAGCTTCCTTCCATGCCTGTGGGACTATTCCTCTCTTCCAGCTGTAATTTAGGACTGCTAGTAGTTTCTTTTTTGCCTTAGTGCCTAGTCCTATTAGCATTTCATTTGTGATTCCATCCTTTCCTGGTGATTTCTTCTTTTTTAGGGTATTCATTGCCTGTTCCATTTCTTCCATTGTTAGATTTGCCATCATATATTCTGCTGCTGTCTCTGTATTACTATGATGTATCTGTTTATCTTTGATTGCTTTCTTCTGTTCGGTTGTAATATCAATGTGGTTTGCACTAGCATAGTGTTCCATTAGTGCATTTGCAGCCTTTTTTTCCTGTAAGCAAGGCATTTCCTTGTTTAATTGTTATTTGTTTGTTTCTGGGTCCTTCATTGTTCATGATTTTCACTAGTTTCCATAGTTTGTTTCCATCCCTGTCAAAATTCAGGTTTTCTGTTTGTTTCCTTCCAACAATCTCTTGTTTGATTTACTGTTCTTTTATATTTTGCTGAGATGGCTTTGAGAGAGATGTTCGCTTCAGTTGTTTGTTCTCTCTCTGCTGTCTTCCTGGCATCTTCAACTTTGTCCTCCAAAATTTGTAGTTCTTCAGTCCAGTATGGTTTGTAATTTTTCCTCGCTCCTCTTGGAATAGGACTCAGTGGCCGCCTGTATTATTGCTCTGTTTAGACTTTCCACCATTTGCTTCATGTTGCCATATCGTGTATTTATGTTTTCACAATATTTGTCTGTTAGTATGGCAAATCTGTCCCAATCTGCTCGTTTGTAATTCCAGCGGGGCAAAGGCTTTTGCTCCTGTGGAACATACTCCATATTCATTACAAGCTTGATTGGTCTGTGGTAACTACCTGCTAATTGGTCAAGCACATGGCGATCGATTTTGTGGAGGATGTCTCCTGTGCAGAAAGCTAAGTCTATAGTAGAAGTGGTAAACCATCTTATGGAGTAGAAGCTCGGTGTGTCATCCGCTTTGTTGAGTAGATGGAGATTTGAGTCTATTTCCCAGTCCTCCACTTCATCTCCTCTTTTGTCAGTATCTGGGTATCCCCATCTTTCTGAACGGCTATTAAAGTCTCCGACAATAATGCAGTTTGTGTCAGTTATTTTCATGTTTGAGAGTGTAAGGTCCTTATCTGCTGGGCTATACAGATTGTAAATTCTTATTTTCACGTCCTTTATCATTATATCAACACCTATAATTTCCGTTTGGTTGTCAGAGATCACAGATACTTCGCTGCAAGGTATTGTATTTCGTGTAAGTATTAGAACTCCTCCTTTGTGTCCTTCGCGGTCGAAACGTGTGGCCTGATATCCTCTGACTGAGAATCTGCGATTGGCGTTGAGGTGTGTCTCTTGAATGCATGCCACATCTATTCTATCTTTATGAAGACGCTTTGTTAGGGAGACTTTCTTGTTATAAACTCCTTCGGCATTCCACTGTAGTATGTTGAGTGTCCGGGGTGTTTGGTCAATAGCTCTTAACCTACTCCTCTGTGCCTTGACTCCACAGCACAGGGGAAGGTGACCACCAGTAGTATGGGGTGGACCCCCTCGAGGCAGGGGGCCCGGCACTATCACCGCCTGATGGGACTTCACGGGATTAGCACCATACTGAGTAATTTTAATTTGTGACATCATGAATTAAGTTACGTTGCACTGCTTTGTCAAGCCTGTGGCTCAGTACATCCGATTTCGACAAGCATTTTTCGGGGTGCTTTCCCTAGCCTTTGACTGTCCCCAGTCTACCTACAAGGCAGCAGGTTTGTGTGTCTCTTGTCTGGTTTCTCTCCCTTGGCCTGTCCGACATGGGTGATCCTACCAGTAGCTGTGCTACCGTCGGCATAGCTCTTGGGGTCATTGGAACACTCAAGCCCCTATACTTCGTCATGGTGGACACACAGCAGAGGGGTAATGAGATATATTTTACATGAAACTTTAAAGTACTGTAGGCTATCACAGAAATAGCAGTATGAAAATTTTGATGGGCGACCTAAAAGCCAAGATATATTATTGAAACACAGGTTATGAACAGATCATGGGGAAACATGGACTTCAGGTAATGAACAAAAATTTAGAATTGTTACCCTATTTTTGGACAGGAAATAAATATGACATATGAGAAAATGTTTTTCCACATAAAATGATCCAGAAAATCACCAACCATAATATTCTAAATCACACCATTGTGGATTGCTTTCATGACAACTGGTCTGGTCGGTGAGTGTCCTGCCACTACACTGTGGCTCCTTTAAAAATAAAAAGATGAAGACATAGAGCATATGGAGAAAAGATTTACTGACAGAGCTGTACAATATAATATAGGGAGGATATGGAGGGATCTGCAGGAAATTGGAAAAGATAGGAGGTCTTGGCATGAGTTGGTTGAGTGCCTATGCTCCATCAGGGGTAAAAGGCATTAGAAGAGTAGAAGATGTTGGTCTGTGCTTTCATAATCAAAGAAGTAAATCTAGCAATGTTTAGGAAATTTAATTATGCCCATCCTGAGGATTTCTGAAACAGCTTATACTTATAGTTACAGTTTGAAAGCCTACGACAGTATCACACTACAATGTATATATTGAATAGTCACAGGGATTTATAAATAATTCAGAGAGATTTTATCATCGTTGATGTCCAGCTGGAGAATTTAATTTCCCTCATCTTGCTTGCGTGCAGCATGAACATCAAACCAAGTGATGACTGTGAATCTACAACCATGGCCAGACTGAGAACAGCAAATTAAAAGAGGGGTGGCCAAACAAGAACACTACGCAGGAAACCAAAAAAGATTTATAAACCAACACAGAACTGGTGTCGTTAGCCGCTACATGCTGCAGGATTTGCTGAGGAGGGGATCCGAGCACTTATGGACTGAATGGTTCGATGTGCAGTGAGGATGATCTGTCGACTAACTAACTATGAAAATCAAAAGGCCAGAATACAAAGAGTATGCATATTTTCTGTGGTAGCATATGGGTGTGAAATAAAGTTGGATGCTTAACAAATCAACTGAAATGCACATATCCGCCTTTGAAAATAAACTTTCCAACAAAAGCTCAATATTGACGGAGACTGGTTAATCATCAAGTGCCCTGCCAATTGGCGTGGGCGGTCATGTTTCTCCACAAATTGCGATCCTCCGATGGCATGATCAGTTCATGTGTTGACTCCTTTCCGTGCTATATACAAGACTGTCAATAATTTTCTTTCACTGTCTTCCTCTATCTCTCCTTCATAAATCTTTCTAGTTGTCACAACATGTTCCAGTTTTTGTCATCTCATAATGCACCCAAACATATATGACTGCCTCTTTCTGATGTTTGCGATAAGTTGTCTTTGTGACATGACCTCCCTCAAAATGCAGACTGCTCATTTTGGCTATTCAATGAAATTTCAGCATTCTTTTATAAACCGATATCTTCAAAGCCTCTAGGGATTTATTTGCCTGTTTACTAATAGTCCAGGATTCACAGCCATTTGTTGAAACTGGTTCTAAGTAACATGCAAGAATTCTTTTTCTAACTTCCGATGACAAGGATGTATTTATAAAATATACAATATTTTGTTATTAAGATAAATAAAAGTGAGGACATTGAAATGTTGTTCACATTTCTGACTTGAAAGCCTAGACAAGTTAATAATGGAGGAAAGTGTACATCGGATGTGAAGAAGAGGAAGCCCAGATTGTATGATAGAGAGACATTTATTTCATAAGATTGTTATTCTGGCGCAGTTCTGTACGATAAGCCAGTGGATGATGATAAAGCTAGGTGTTTATTTTTTATTTCTGATAATGTGGCACTGTGGCTTAGGGGCAGTAGACATATTTCACAAATTCCGACATACCAGTTGAGGGCTCTTCTTCTTCTTCTTCTTCTTCTTCTTCTTCTTCTTCTTCTTCTTCTTCTTCTTCTTCTTCTTCTTCTTCTTCTTCTTCCGTCCATGAATGTTGTTTTAGATGTAATTGTGTTGTGCCATCTTACAGCAGAGCTACAATATTTGCACCTTTTGGCTGACACATCCAGCTTCTTCAGGCATTTGTTGGCCAGGTTACCTTCCCATATGTGTTGGTTCTAAACCAGTCACAGACGATTTGGAAGCAGACCACCATCCATTGATTTCGAAGTATTAGCCATCGACTGTTAGAAAGTAATGACAAAGTACTAAACGTAAAATTGCCTAATAAATCACAATAAATGTTGTAAAGTACATGCAACTAACTTTACTGACAATGTATTGAAATTAGGGGATATCATCAGGGGTAAAAAGGCATTAGAAGAGTAGAAGATGTTGGTCTGTGCTTTCATAATCAAAGAAGTAAATGTAGCAATGTTTAGGAAATTTAATTATGCCCAACCTGAGGATTTCTGAAACAGCTTATACTTATAGTTACAGTTTGAAAGCCTACGACAGTATCACACTACAATGTATATATTGAATAGTCACAGGGATTTATAAATAATTCAGAGAGATTTTATCATCGTTGATGTCCAGCTGGAGAATTTAATTTCCCTCATCTTGCTTGCGTGCAGCATGAACATCAAACCAAGTGATGACTGTGAATCTACAACCATGGCCAGACTGAGAACAGCAAATTAAAAGAGGGGTGGCCAAACAAGAACACTACGCAGGAAACCAAAAAAGATTTATAAACCAACACAGAACTGGTGTCGTTAGCCGCTACATGCTGCAGGATTTGCTGAGGAGGGGATCCGAGCACTTATGGACTGAATGGTTCGATGTGCAGTGAGGATGATCTGTCGACTAACTAACTATGAAAATCAAAAGCCAGAATACAAAGAGTATGCATATTTTCTGTGGTAGCATATGGGTGTGAAATAAAGTTGGATGCTTAACAAATCAACTGAAATGCACATATCCGCCTTTGAAAATAAACTTTCCAACAAAAGCTCAATATTGACGGAGACTGGTTAATCATCAAGTGCCCTGCCAATTGGCGTGGGCGGTCATGTTTCTCCACAAATTGCGATCTCCGATGGCATGGATCAGTTCATGTGTTGACTCCTTTCCGTGCTATGATACAAGACTGTCAATAATTTCCTTTCACTGTCTTCCTCTATCTCTCCTTCATAAATCTTTCTAGTTGTCACAACATGTTCCAGTTTTTGTCATCTCATAATGCACCCAAACATATATGACTGCCTCTTTCTGATGTTTGCGATAAGTTGTCTTTGTGACATGACCTCCCTCAAAATGCAGACTGCTCATTTTGGCTATTCAATGAAATTTCAGCATTCTTTTATAAACCGATATCTTCAAAGCCTCTAGGGATTTATTTGCCTGTTTACTAATAGTCCAGGATTCACAGCCATTTGTTGAAACTGGTTCTAAGTAACATGCAAGAATTCTTTTTCTAACTTCCGATGACAAGGATGTATTTATAAAATATACAATATTTTGTTATTAAGATAAATAAAAGTGAGGACATTGAAATGTTGTTCACATTTCTGACTTGAAAGCCTAGACAAGTTAATAATGGAGGAAAGTGTACATCGGGTGTGAAGAAGAGGAAGCCCAGATTGTATGATAGAGAGACATTTATTTCATAAGATTGTTATTCTGGCGCAGTTCTGTACGATAAGCCAGTGGATGATGATAAAGCTAGGTGTTTATTTTTATTTCTGATAATGTGGCACTGTGGCTTAGGGGCAGTAGACATATTTCACAAATTCCCGACATACCAGTTTGAGGGCTCTTCTTCTTCTTCTTCTTCTTCTTCTTCTTCTTCTTCTTCTTCTTCTTCTTCTTCTTCTTCTTCCGTCCATGAATGTTGTTTTAGATGTAATTGTGTTGTGCCATCTTACAGCAGAGCTACAATATTTGCACCTTTTGGCTGACACATCCAGCTTCTTCAGGCATTTGTTGGCCAGGTTACCTTCCCATATGTGTTGGTTCTAAACCAGTCACAGACGATTTGGAAGCAGACCACCATCCATTGATTTCGAAGTATTAGCCATCGACTGTTAGAAAGTAATGACAAAGTACTAAACGTAAAATTGCCTAATAAATCACAATAAATGTTGTAAAGTACATGCAACTAACTTTACTGACAATGTATTGAAATTAGGGGATATCATCAGGGGTAAAAGGCATTAGAAGAGTAGAAGATGTTGGTCTGTGCTTTCATAATCAAAGAAGTAAATGTAGCAATGTTTAGGAAATTTAATTATGCCCAACCTGAGGATTTCTGAAACAGCTTATACTTATAGTTACAGTTTGAAAGCCTACGACAGTATCACACTACAATGTATATATTGAATAGTCACAGGGATTTATAAATAATTCAGAGAGATTTTATCATCGTTGATGTCCAGCTGGAGAATTTAATTTCCCTCATCTTGCTTGCGTGCAGCATGAACATCAAACCAAGTGATGACTGTGAATCTACAACCATGGCCAGACTGAGAACAGCAAATTAAAAGAGGGGTGGCCAAACAAGAACACTACGCAGGAAACCAAAAAAGATTTATAAACCAACACAGAACTGGTGTCGTTAGCCGCTACATGCTGCAGGATTTGCTGAGGAGGGGATCCGAGCACTTATGGACTGAATGGTTCGATGTGCAGTGAGGATGATCTGTCGACTAACTAACTATGAAAATCAAAAGCCAGAATACAAAGAGTATGCATATTTTCTGTGGTAGCATATGGGTGTGAAATAAAGTTGGATGCTTAACAAATCAACTGAAATGCACATATCCGCCTTTGAAAATAAACTTTCCAACAAAAGCTCAATATTGACGGAGACTGGTTAATCATCAAGTGCCCTGCCAATTGGCGTGGGGCGGTCATGTTTCTCCACAAATTGCGATCTCCGATGGCATGGATCAGTTCATGTGTTGACTCCTTTCCGTGCTATGATACAAGACTGTCAATAATTTCCTTTCACTGTCTTCCTCTATCTCTCCTTCATAAATCTTTCTAGTTGTCACAACATGTTCCAGTTTTTGTCATCTCATAATGCACCCAAACATATATGACTGCCTCTTTCTGATGTTTGCGATAAGTTGTCTTTGTGACATGACCTCCCTCAAAATGCAGACTGCTCATTTTGGCTATTCAATGAAATTTCAGCATTCTTTTATAAACCGATATCTTCAAAGCCTCTAGGGATTTATTTGCCTGTTTACTAATAGTCCAGGATTCACAGCCATTTGTTGAAACTGGTTCTAAGTAACATGCAAGAATTCTTTTTCTAACTTCCGATGACAAGGATGTATTTATAAAATATACAATATTTTGTTATTAAGATAAATAAAAGTGAGGACATTGAAATGTTGTTCACATTTCTGACTTGAAAGCCTAGACAAGTTAATAATGGAGGAAAGTGTACATCGGATGTGAAGAAGAGGAAGCCCAGATTGTATGATAGAGAGACATTTATTTCATAAGATTGTTATTCTGGCGCAGTTCTGTACGATAAGCCAGTGGATGATGATAAAGCTAGGTGTTTATTTTTTATTTCTGATAATGTGGCACTGTGGCTTAGGGGCAGTAGACATATTTCACAAATTCCCGACATACCAGTTTGAGGGCTCTTCTTCTTCTTCTTCTTCTTCTTCTTCTTCTTCTTCTTCTTCTTCTTCTTCTTCTTCTTCTTCTTCTTCTTCTTCTTCTTCTTCTTCTTCCGTCCATGAATGTTGTTTTAGATGTAATTGTGTTGTGCCATCTTACAGCAGAGCTACAATATTTGCACCTTTTGGCTGACACATCCAGCTTTCTTCAGGCATTTGTTGGCCAGTTACCTTCCCATATGTGTTGGTTCTAAACCAGTCACAGACGATTTGGAAGCAGACCACCATCCATTGATTTCGAAGTATTAGCCATCGACTGTTAGAAAGTAATGACAAAGTACTAAACGTAAAATTGCCTAATAAATCACAATAAATGTTGTAAAGTACATGCAACTAACTTTACTGACAATGTATTGAAATTAGGGGATATCATCAGGGGTAAAAGGCATTAGAAGAGTAGAAGATGTTGGTCTGTGCTTTCATAATCAAAGAAGTAAATGTAGCAATGTTTAGGAAATTTAATTATGCCCAACCTGAGGATTTCTGAAACAGCTTATACTTATAGTTACAGGTTTGAAAGCCTACGACAGTATCACACTACAATGTATATATTGAATAGTCACAGGGATTTTATAAATAATTCAGAGAGATTTTATCATCGTTGATGTCCAGCTGGAGAATTTAATTTCCCTCATCTTGCTTGCGTGCAGCATGAACATCAAACCAAGTGATGACTGTGAATCTACAACCATGGCCAGACTGAGAACAGCAAATTAAAAGAGGGGTGGCCAAACAAGAACACTACGCAGGAAACCAAAAAAGATTTATAAACCAACACAGAACTGGTGTCGTTAGCCGCTACATGCTGCAGGATTTGCTGAGGAGGGGATCCGAGCACTTATGGACTGAATGGTTCGATGTGCAGTGAGGATGATCTGTCGACTAACTAACTATGAAAATCAAAAGCCAGAATACAAAGAGTATGCATATTTTCTGTGGTAGCATATGGGTGTGAAATAAAGTTGGATGCTTAACAAATCAACTGAAATGCACATATCCGCCTTTGAAAATAAACTTTCCAACAAAAGCTCAATATTGACGGAGACTGGTTAATCATCAAGTGCCCTGCCAATTGGCGTGGGCGGTCATGTTTCTCCACAAATTGCGATCTCCGATGGCATGGATCAGTTCATGTGTTGACTCCTTTCCGTGCTATGATACAAGACTGTCAATAATTTTCTTTCACTGTCTTCCTCTATCTCTCCTTCATAAATCTTTCTAGTTGTCACAACATGTTCCAGTTTTTGTCATCTCATAATGCACCCAAAATATATGACTGCCTCTTTCTGATGTTTGCGATAAGTTGTCTTTGTGACATGACCTCCCTCAAAATGCAGACTGCTCATTTTGGCTATTCAATGAAATTTCAGCATTCTTTTATAACCGATATCTTCAAAGCCTCTAGGGATTTATTTGCCTGTTTACTAATAGTCCAGGATTCACAGCCATTTGTTGAAACTGGTTCTAAGTAACATGCAAGAATTCTTTTTCTAACTTCCGATGACAAGGATGTATTTATAAAATATACAATATTTTGTTATTAAGATAAATAAAAGTGAGGACATTGAAATGTTGTTCACATTTCTGACTTGAAAGCCTAGACAAGTTAATAATGGAGGAAAGTGTACATCGGGTGTGAAGAAGAGGAAGCCCAGATTGTATGATAGAGAGACATTTATTTCATAAGATTGTTATTCTGGCGCAGTTCTGTACGATAAGCCAGTGGATGATGATAAAGCTAGGTGTTTATTTTTTATTTCTGATAATGTGGCACTGTGGCTTAGGGGCAGTAGACATATTTCACAAATTCCCGACATACCAGTTTGAGGGCTCTTCTTCTTCTTCTTCTTCTTCTTCTTCTTCTTCTTCTTCTTCTTCTTCTTCTTCTTCTTCTTCTTCTTCTTCTTCTTCTTCTTCTTCCGTCCATGAATGTTGTTTTAGATGTAATTGTGTTGTGCCATCTTACAGCAGAGCTACAATATTTGCACCTTTTGGCTGACACATCCAGCTTCTTCAGGCATTTGTTGGCCAGGTTACCTTCCCATATGTGTTGGTTCTAAACCAGTCACAGACGATTTGGAAGCAGACCACCATCCATTGATTTCGAAGTATTAGCCATCGACTGTTAGAAAGTAATGACAAAGTACTAAACGTAAAATTGCCTAATAAATCACAATAAATGTTGTAAAGTACATGCAACTAACTTTACTGACAATGTATTGAAATTAGGGGATATCATCAGGGGTAAAAGGCATTAGAAGAGTAGAAGATGTTGGTCTGTGCTTTCATAATCAAAGAAGTAAATGTAGCAATGTTTAGGAAATTTAATTATGCCCATCCTGAGGATTTCTGAAACAGCTTATACTTATAGTTACAGTTTGAAAGCCTACGACAGTATCACACTACAATGTATATATTGAATAGTCACAGGGATTTATAAATAATTCAGAGAGATGTTATCATCTTGATGTCCAGCTGGAGAATTTAATTTCCCTCATCTTGCTTGCGTGCAGCATGAACATCAAACCAAGTGATGAATGTGAATCTACAACCATGGCACTACACACAGAAGATGGTAGCCTAGGCAGGCCGACACACCGGAAAAATCTGGCTTCTTCGGTCGGGAGACATGTGCTCGAGACTGCTCACGTGGTTGAAAGAGACAGTGCCTTCCGTGTGTTGTTCAACACACAAAGTAGTCGATTGTTAAAGTTTGCTGAAGCTATACTAATCAACCTCCGTAAGCCGTCCTTGTGTAAGCAGAAAGACGTGTTAGTCAGTTTAAAATTACCGTGGTAGACAATCGACATTACTGTGCGAACATGTGTATATTTCAGTTTGAAGGATTTATCTAATTAATTCACGTAAGTTGTGTGATTTCTGCAGTATGTACCTGACGAGATGCAGCGAAATATGCCAGGCAATAAATCGTGCAATCTATTGTTTGTGTCTTCGGTATTGAAATTACTTAAATGTGATTACTGCAATTAGATTATGAAGAAGGGCAGTGGCGATGTGATTTTTGGGAAGAATGTTGAACAATGTTGTTCTGGGGAAATAAACAAACATCGACAAATTGACAGAAGCAGTTGATCATTCTTCTGCTTGTTGCTTGACACCGGGGAGGAGAAGGTTTGGCTTGTCTGTTATTTGCTTAGTGTTGATATTTTAAGGTTTTCTTGGAAGACCTCACAAACATCAGACCAGATGCCCAGGCTGTCTTAAAATGTCCTTGTCCATCTTCTTGCTGGTTGACCCCTGCCACATCTCCCAGGCACCATACCTTCTATCACTGTTCTGTACAAGCCACTGCGATCTTTAATATGGCCAAAATTATTCAGTTTCTGAGACCTGATGCTGTTCATGAGCCAGCTTTCCTTGATGGTCAGATCTTGTAGCATGTCATTATTTACTTTCTTTTTAGTCCACAGTTTTCTAAAACTATTTCTGTAACTTTTAAGTTCAAAAGCCCCAAATGTTCTTCTTATGCACTTTTATAGCAAGTTGCCACTGATTTCATTGCATGAGGCAAAGAGATCAGTAGTGGAATAAAGACAAAGGATAAAATGATTACAGATGGGTCACACACTGAGTGTGGGAGATGTCAGATAGTGAATGATGGTGGAAATGACCGTGTGTTTACTTCATCCACTGTGGATGAACATTTACTGTACGAATTGGTTTGATTAGTCACATTCGCTACCGTCATGGGTTGTAGTTATTATGCCTGTTTTGAAGCACAATATAACAAACTGTCATCTGTCAAGATGGCCAGGTGCCAGTATTCAGTAGTAGTTCATGACTCACATCCATATGTTGCCGCTGGAATGATGCATGTTCTCACAAATAGACAAATAAAAATGTCTGGGGTAAATTATAAGCACGTCCATTCCTTTAACAGTACTTGTTAAATACATTGTTGTTTATTACAATTTATTCAAAGTGTCAAGGGAGTTGGCCAGCTCAGTACAGAATAGACAGCAAAGAGGAGGCAATGGAATCCTTCCTAGACCCGAACCACACACACTTTATTTTGGTGGACAATGGTACTCAGCACAAATTCAATGTGGCGATACCATTTAGGGCCAAGCTGGAGGAAGCCATCATAGACCAGATGACCGACACAGGGGCAGGTATGACTTTCATGGTGATGCTCATTGTGACTTTCATGATGATATTCATGATGGCATTTGTGATGTTTATGATGGCAATTCTGATGATCATGATGGAATTTGTGATGTTCATGATGGCATTTATCATGAAATTCTTAGTGACTTTATGATGGCATGTATGCTTTAATTCACAATGACATTAAAAATGACATTGCTGATGGTATCTATGATGACATTCATGATGACTTTTTTGATGACATTAATGCTGACTGACACTTATGACTTTCATGGTGATATCCATAGTGGTATGTATAAAGACTTTCATTAGGACATTCTTGATTGAAGACGTTCATGAGGACATTCTTGATTGAAGACATTCATGAGGACATTTTTGATTGAAGATTTTCTAGATTGAAGACCTTCATGAGGACCTTCATGAGGACCTTCTTGAATTAAGACTTTCAAGAGGACATTCTTGACTGAAGACTTTCATGAGGACATTCTTGACTGAAGACTTTCATGAGGACATTCTTGACTGAAGACTTTCATGAGGACATTCTTGATTTAAGACTTTCATGAGGACAAACTTGAAGACTTTTATAAGGTCATTCATGATTGAAGACTTTCATGAGGACAAACTTGAAGACTTTTATAAGGTCATTCATGATTGAAGACTTTCATGAGGACATACTTGATTGAAGATCTTCTTGATTGAAGACTTTCATGAGAACATTCTTGATTGAAGACTTTCATGAGGACCTTCTTGAATAAAGACTTTCAAGAACACATTCTTGACTGCAGACATCCATGAAGATTTTTATGATTGAAGATTTTCATGAGGACATTTTAGATTGAAGACTTTCATGAGGACCGAAAAATAACCAGAATACTCTAGATGTGTATGCACTTATATACGTACATGCACGCACACATACGTGTGTGCGCACCTACGCATCTAACCTCGAGTAAGACCAGTCTGCTCTAGCAAAGGAAAGGTGCTGAAGACAGAGGCAACCAGCCAGGAGGTGCACCACAGAAAATCAGGATGCCACACAATTATGCCATGAAATATGTCGACTACTGCTAAATGTTATGGTGCTCGCCCTGCTTTGGTCCCCAGGCAGGTGCAGTGCCAGGTCCTATGCCTCGAAAGGGTCCAACCACAACTACTGGAGGTCCTTCTCAGATGTCCTATGGAGCCAGGGGACCTGAGAATAGAGCATCTGGCCATACCAAACAAAGACTAAAAATAATGCACTGGATTGCAGAGGGAGTCGGCAACAAACAAATACAACTAGAAAACATCTTGGACCAAGAAAAAGTAAGCGTATGTTGCTTGCAAGAAACTCAACGAAAATATGGCCTTCGAAATCAGAGGCTACCTGTGTTATCGATCAAACTGAAAGGACAGGCTCAAGGGTGGGATAATGACCCTTATAAAGAATAACATCACTACTTCCCAAATTGAAATTTACTGGAAGGGGCTGAATATCAGAAACTTAAACTTAAGACAAGCAATACAGATCTACATCTGATCAATTACCACTGTACAAGTGACCACCCACAGGCACTGGACACACTACCATTAAAATTAAAATTATTGTGTGTGGCGATTTCAATAACCACTCGCAGATTTGAGCTTGATCACATGGACCAGAGAGGAGAGAGACTGGAAGACTGGCAGGATGAGAATAGATTCATATTGATTAACAAGCCGTCTGACCCACATACTTTCTACTCAAGATCATGGCACACTACAAGTAAACCTGATCTAGCTTTGCATCCACCAGACCTGGAGTGGAACATTACACGAATTGTTGGGAAACAACTTGGTGGCAGTGACCATTGGCCAGTCTTTCTAACTGTAGAAAATGATCTTGTAAGTGAAACAGCACCCTCTCGAGGTGGAACTACAAGAAAGCAGACTGGGCAATATACAAGCATCGCACCAGCATAATGGTTAGAAACCTGAACACTGAGAAAGACATAAATAAAGTAGTTGAAGAGTTTGGGAAATGCATACTACAGGCAGCACGAGAAACAATACCAAGAGGAGCCCGTAAACATCATAAGCCCTACTGGAGTAGTGAACTGGAACAGTTGCATAATGATGTGGAAGTGTGTAGAAAGCAAGCAGAGGCCAAACCCAGCCAAGAGCACCACAATAAATACCAGCACGCAAAAGCCAAAATTCAAAGGGCCAAGCTGCAGGCTAGAAGGAAAAGCTGACAGGAGAAAACAGAGTCACTGAACTTTGAAAGAGACACAAGGAAGTTGTGGAAGCTAATAAAACAACTTAATGATGAGGACACATAGAAAAACTTAAAAATTGCACTACATAAAGAAGGAAACATCTTAACAGGAAAGCATGCATCTGACCATTTTGCGGACTCATTCGCACAAGAAAACAATATCGAAATTAGTCTAGACAAACAACAAGGGATTCGAGAGAAATGGCAACATACAGGACAGAATGAAATAGTATACAAGGTTCTGGTGTCACCTATCACAAACCTAGGAGCAGAGGCCAAAGCAAAACTGTTGCAGATCTTCAATAACAGCTGGACCTTAGGCAGTGTTCCACAAGCCTGGAGAGAAGCAATCATGATACCCCTCCTAAAATCAGGGAAAGACAGTTCCACTGCCTCCAGCTACAGACCAATTAGCCTAACCAGTTGTCTCTGCAAAACAATGGAGCGCATCATCGATCACAGACTGCAGTGGTACATTGACAGTAAAAACATCCTTGTGCCACAGCAGGCTTTCTTTAGGCAGTGCTACTCTACGGAAGATCAGACAACCTACCTCTCTCAAGAAATCGAGAATGTACTCCAAGAGAAGGTGCTGATGCTTGTGGCATGGATAAATCTGAAGAAAGCCTTTGACAAAATCTGGAAAGAAGGTCTGATAAGGAAACTGAGAAACTGTAAAGTAAATGGAAGAATGTACAAATGGGCGCAAGCATACTTGCACAACAGAAGAGCCCGAGTACAGATAGACGGACTCAAGAGCAAGAAAGTACTACTGCGTCACGTGTTCCCCAGGTGGAGTCTTATCCCCCACACTTTTTCTAATCTTGATCAATGATCTTGTTGCTAATCTACCGCATGGAATTAAAGCGGCAATGTACACTGGTGACCTGGTTCTATGGAGCACAAATGAACATGCATCAGTGGCCAATAGATCGCTACAAATAGCTGGAGATGCATTTGTTGCATGGTAAATAGATGGTGTGTCAGCATAAACACTGACAAGTGCAGCACCACTCTATTTACCCTCTCTCCAAAACAAAAGGTTCACCCAGATAAATGGAATACCCCTAAGAGAAGATAAAGAAGGAATATACTCAGGAGTAACATTTGATGGCAGGCTGACATGGAAAAAGCACATCAACAAAGCAGTACAAAAGCCAGAAGGAAAATAGCCATCCTGAGAAAACTAAGTGGAACCAAATGGGGAGTCAATGAGAAAATACTTAGCAAAGTTTATCAACAGAGCATACGACCACACCTGGAATACGGGTCAACTGTGTGGTGTTCAGCATCAAAGATCACACTACAAGAGCTGGACAAGGTGCAAAATCATGCACTTAGAGTCACCACAGGAGGGATGAGATCAACCCCTATATTGGAGATGGAGAAGATGGGGAGGACACAAGCACTGAGAGAGCGCAGAGATACGAAAACTCTAATGCAAGCAGATAAGTTCCTCAGTTTGCCAGGTCACCCTATGAAGAACAGATTTGAAAACTTAGCTACGGGACGGTTGAAAATAAGCCACCAGGCCAAACGACTCTGCAGAGAAACCACCGATCTGCCCACATTTGGTATCCCACTGAAAACTGTTCCAGAACGAACTCCATGGAAAGATGAACATAAGATTATCACTACAAATCCAGACAAAAGTGAGAGGAATATTTGACAAGGAAGAACAACAGTGTACAGCCCAGAACAGCCACTCTCAGCTTCCTTGATAAAGAATATCCACAGGACCTCTGGATCCCAGTCTACACAGATGGGTCAGCACAAAATGCTGTTCGAAATGGAGGAGCTGGAGTACATAGAATACTCAAATAATACTAGGGACACGGCCAGAGTACCAATAGGAAATTACTGCCATAACTATGATGCTGAAATCAAGATAGCAACAGAGAAATTACTAAATACCAGCCATGGTACACAACCTGTGGTGCTATTGACAGATGCAAAATCAGTACTCAAGGAGCTCCTGTCTGGGAAATTGCCAGTACTAAGGACACTACTGTCTGAACTTAGCATTCAGCATAAGGTCACCATACAGTGGATACCATCTCACTATGGTGTACCTGGAAACGAGAGAGCTGATCGATTGGCTAAGGAAGGAGCAAAAGAAGAACAGCCTGATGTGCCTGTTAGATACCACCAAAATAAAAGAATGATCAAATCAGCCAGAAAGCCACCAAAACCTGCTCAAGATGACTACCATTTTATAGACAGACCAGAACAAGTCATTATTCTGCGCCTCAGAACAGGACACAATAGATTACGCAAGCACATGTATACACAATTCATGTGGATTGGCGTCGCAGACAGCAGAGCACATAATCCAAGACTGCCCAAAAATATAACATATCTAGTCAAACCTTCTGACCTAGAGAGATGAAAGTGGAGGATAAACTCTATGGACTGCTGAGTGTTCTAAAAAAAAACACAGTTAAATTCATACAAGGGACAACATTACAGTTATAGACATATTTCAAGCAAATGAAAGAAGAAGAACTGGAGACTTTCATGAGAACATTCTTTATTGAAGACTCTTATGGGGACATTCTTGAAGGCTTTCATGATAACATCTGTGTCTACATTCATGAAACATTTGCCATGACTTCTGTGATGACATTAAAGATGGCATTCCACATGGCACTTATGATGACATCCATGACATTATCCACCATGACATGCATGATGGTTGTCATGAAACATCTCTTGTGGTACAAAGTTCACCAAATGAATAACTGGGCACTGGTAATGTCTTGTCTTCATCCTGACAGACTAAGAGCACACCCCTTTCTAACATCTTCAAGAACTTCCCGTGCAGAATGATGCCATGGTACAGTAGTCTGTGCAGTTGCCTTGTAACACAATGTGACGAAGTCCTCGGAATCCCATCTCATTTTGCTTGAATCGGGATAGACCTGCCCTAAAAACTTATGTATTTTTTAAAGCATTTTTATGTATGTATATCACGTATGTAGGACAAGGTACTCCTATCCAATATTCTTTGTTTGTATGTAGATATAAGATCTATTATAGTAGTTGTAGTACATTTAACTTAAAGGTTAGAGTACCCCGCCAAACCAACAGGTTAGGCTGATAATTTTTCTCGGTCATTTCAGCAAACCCGAATTTGGGAAAAGGTTGCCAAGTCATCTAGGCTATAAGTACACATTTATACTGTGTTAATGAAATTCGTGTGGCTTTTGTTAAGCCAGATATTTTAAAAAGAAACTAAAGAGAATCCTATTGGCAACAATCCCCCAACGGACAGGTACTTGGTCGCGAAAAGGCGAAGGGTACGTTGTAAAGAATTATCTAGTTTCCATGTGTGTGCCGACATGTCTTTGTGATATAAAGTCAGGGAGGACCGCCGATATTTAATGTTAATATAACTTTTAGATAGATTGCTAATACTACAATAAGTATAAGGGTCGTTCATTTGAAGCCAGTTCCAATGGCTTTATTACACAAGCATGAAAGAAAAATTAACTGTGTGGTAGAATTAAACAAAGCATTCATTTTGAATGAATTATACACCATGGGTTGGTCAGAAGAAGTCGCCGTAGGCATTCAGGCAAGCATCCCATTGCTTCGGTAGGTGGAAAATGCCGTCCACAAAAATGGATAGTGGTTGCTCATTGAACAAAGTGTTTACCGCATTCATTACGTCTGCATCTGTGTGAAATCGTTGCCCCTTGAGAGCTTAATTTTTTTAAGAGGTCCGAATAAATGAAAATCACATGGTGACAAATCAGGACTATAGGCTGGGTGTTGCAGAATTTGCCACTTCTTCCAAGCTAATGCTTCCTGCACAATCTTTGCAACATGCGGACGAGCATTATCATGCAACAAAATCACACCGCGAGAAAGCATGCCGGGTCGTTTATTCTTGATGGCTTTTTGCAGCTTGTCTAGTGTTTGCAAGTAGTGGGTAGAGTTGATGTTGACACCAGGATCTTTAAAGTCGGCCAACAATAGCCCTTCATGGTCAAAAAATGCACTCAGCATAACCTTACCAGTGGAAACCTGTAACTTGAATTGTTTGGCTTTTGGTGATCCAGCATGTTTCCATTGCATGCTCTCTCTTTTGCTGCTCGGCTCAAAGTGATGACACCATGATTCATCGCCTGCCGCTATGAGGAAGAGAAATGCATCACCCTGCACTCTGTAACGCAGCAAGCACAAACACTATCCCATGCATTCGTCTTTTTGTTGGTCAGTCAACAACCGTGGTACCCACTGTGAACACACCTTCT
The DNA here is from genome assembly GCA_014155875.1 of Cepaea nemoralis. Taxonomy (NCBI): domain Eukaryota; kingdom Metazoa; phylum Mollusca; class Gastropoda; order Stylommatophora; family Helicidae; genus Cepaea; species Cepaea nemoralis. Next base: position 133,736 of record JACEFZ010020250.1, read on the forward strand.
AATGTTGCAGTTTCTCACGAACAACCTTTTGAATTGTCCCAGTTGACACATCAAATTCTTTCGCTAGTGACGTATGCTTCGACAACAGTTCATCTGTACTGCTGTGTTAATTTTGGTGATGGCAACAATATGCGCTTGACCCGGCCGTCAAAGATCTGTCGTGAACTGACATCCTTTCCGAAACATTCTTCTTGCCCAGTCTGTCACTGTTGTCTTCGACACACATTTGTTACCGTACGCTGCCTGCATTCTTCGATGAATGTCCACTGGTCAACATCCTTCAAATGTAAGAAACTGAATCACCGCCTTTGAGGTTCTTTGGACGGATTTTGGATCAACCCAGCCATTTTCTCAATGGTCAGAAACAGAACCTATGCATCATGGGATGTTAAGCATGTGCTCTTTTATTCATTGGTCAGTATTTATCACATGACTATGACATGATCATGTTCAACGTACGCAATTATGCGCGGTGCGGCAGGAACATATTTCAAATGAACACTCCTAATATAATATTGAATCCACTCCGCTTGAAGAAAGGGCAGAACAAAATCAGTGATTGCCAAAGGAAGCGTGCCATTAAAAATGGTGAAACTGCACCGCTGGGTAATCGAAAACATGATGTATTTACGATCAGAAAGGAAATTCGATTATTTACCAGAAGATTAAAGTTAGACTATGCTAAATGAGTGCATAATCTATTCATTGGCACCTTGCCGTCTTGAAAGACGATAGATTGTGCTTTAAAAAGGCATAATAACTTTTACCTATTGCGGTAGCGCATGTGACTGATAAGGCCAATTTGTGCTGTAAATGTCCGTTCACAGTGGGTGCATGTGAACATGTGGATTGCCTCTCCATAGCACACAGACTGGGCTAAAATATAGAGATCATGTGTAGCCCATGCAGCATGATCCCTCTCTCGGCCTGCCTAGTTCACTCCAGCGGAAAGGTAACACCCCTACATCTGGAACAAGACAAGCTGCAGAAGCTGCCGGATCAGCAAAGAAATGCTCTAACTGTCCGCCTGTCGGAGTTTCGATCCTAGACCAGCCGCCAACCAAGGCTTAGGGCCTTAGGGCTTAGGATTATGATTTGCATGTTTGATTCATGTGATAATATATGGTGTTATTGCATCATGAAAATTGTGGTTAGGGTGTTTCCATACTTAATCAGACTTAGAGTATAGATGTACTATGTCAGTAGTCTGTGGAATAGAATGTTTGTGTGTCTACATTGATTAGACTTAATTACTAAAAGAAGAAGGGATATAATAATGTTTGTGTACTGTTTCCTTAGGTCAGTGTGTTGTTGTTGATCTTAGGATAAGGAATTTATATGTGCAAAGGGTAGATAGCACATGATATTCTGACCTTGAATATATGAAACGTGAGAGGCCATCAATGAGTAGGACAATGGCCAACCCTAGATATGCTTCACTTGTTATGACAGAATATTCACCCCTTCTCGCTAAATACTATGTTCACAGATCTCTACACCTGCATCAAATATTTGAGATAGTCAAGGGCATTGACTCAAACTAAAATTTAAATATTGAGCACAACCCACTACTGGCAACGCTGATCGCATTCTGGTATGAACCTAAGGCCTATCCACGCCAATATGGAAGCACTAATTTTGGAAGTTAGTGCTAGTTAGTGCTTCCATATTGGCGTGGATAGGCCTTAGGTTCATACCAGAATGCGATCAGCGTTGCCAGTAGTGGGTTGTGCTCAATATTTAAATTTTAAATCCCGAAACAACCACATAATCAAACTAAAATACCACTCACTGTAATACACAATTCTACAATCTTCGTAGTTACTTACCACCATTGAGTTATGTCTCACCAAAAATAACATTTGAGTTGAGTGCCTTGTCGCACAAAATAATAGAAAGGAATTTTTGACAATGTCATCCAAGTTATAGTCAAGAAAAGACAATTTTTAAAATGCTAACTAAAACCCAAGCTGAATCCAGTCATCCTGTCCAGAGGTTTGAGTACGTCATATTCACCAGAGGAGGAGGAGCAGAGAATAGATATTGATGTACCCGCTTGCTAGCCAGGAGGACAAGATAAGTGGCCCAATACCCATTGGCCACCACTACAAACATTTAATATCATTGCATCATTGGCACCTTTCCGTCTTGACAGACGATAGTTTGGTACATTGTGCTTCAAAAAGGCTTAATAACTACGACCCATGGCGGTGGCGAGTGTGGCTGGTAAGGCCAATTCTTGCTGCAAATGTTTGCCCACAGTAGATGCATGTGAAAACATGGTCATTTCCACTATTTTGCACCATCTTACGTCTCTCACGCTTTGTGTGTGCTTTATCTGCAATCATTTTCTCCTTTGTCTTTATTCCATTTCTGGTAGTTGTCCTCCATGCAACACGTTCAGCAGCGACTTGCTCCCAGTGTGCATTATCAATGCCTGTATCAATCATGTCCCGCTTACACACATCTTTGGATCGTAGTAGAGGCCGACCCTGAAATCTCCTACCCATCTGTAATTCACCAAAATAGATGTCCTTTGTTATTCTACCATCATCCATCCTCCTAACGTGTCCTATCCATCTAAGTCTACGAAGACTGAGCATGGAATACACCGTCACGCAACCTGATCTTTCCAATACGTCAGTATTTGTGATTTTGTCTTGCCACTTAATACCAAGTATTCTTCGCAGACACCGCATATGAAAGCTGTTTACAAGTTTCTCTTGGCGTGAGTAAGTTGTCCAGGTTTCACTGCCATAAAGAAGAGTACTAAGGACACAGGCTTGGTAGACGAGGTCTTTTGTGAGGTCGATGAAGGCAATAAACAGTGGCTGATTTTTTTTCCCGGCATTTTTCTTGCATCTGTCTCAATGAGAATATCATATCAATGGTAGACCGGTTCTGACGGAAGCCGCACTGTGACTGTGGGTAGACTTGATCTCCCAGGACTTGAAGTCTGCGCAGTACAATTCTGGCAAATACTTTCCCAACAATACACAGAAGTGAGATACCCTATAGTTGTTACAGTCGCTCCGATCGCCCTTGTTCTTGTACACCGTTATGATGTTTGAATCTTTGAAATACTGTGGGACTTGTCCTTCTCGCCAGTATAGCTCTATTAGCTTGTGGATCTGTAAAGTGAGTGTGTCTTACCCACTCCTGATTACCTCTATTGGAATCCCATCCTTACCTGAAGCCTTGCCAGACGCAAGTTCACTTATAGCACACTTAACTTCTGTTATGGTGGGAAGTGTGTCCAGGTGGTCAAGAGTTGGCAGGGCCTCTATGGCGTTGAGGGCATCATCCGCTAGCTTGGTCTCACTTGAATAAAGCTCTAAATAGTGCTCGACCCATCTATCCATCTGCTGTTTCTTATCAGTGATGATTTCTCCAGCCAAGGTTTTCATCGGTGCTCTTCTTTTGATCATTGGACCACAGGCTTTCTTTATCCCTTCATACATGCTTCTGATGTTTCCCTTATCACTTGCGATTTGAATGGACTCACATAACTTGATCCAATAGTCATTTGCACACTGCCTGGCAGCCTTTTGCACATCCTTCCTTGCTTGCTTCAGCTCACTCAGAGTGTTACGCGTTGGTCTTTCCTTGTTTCTTAAGAGAGCTATCTTCTTTTTATCAATCAAGGGCTGCAGTATCTGGCTGTTTGCCGCAAACCAGTCCTGCCTCTTATGATCCACAGTGCTGTAAACTTCTACCGCTGTTTTATAAATAGTTTCCTTAAGTTTACTCCATTTATCATTTATTATACAAATTTCTGATGTATCAGTGAAAGAGTCTTCAAGTTGCTGTTGAAATTCAAAGCACTTTCCAGGATCGTGAGTGTTGATAATATTAATCCTGGGGCTAAATTTGTGTTTAGCTGTGTAGATTCTCTTTGGTCTCAGTCTAACCCTTGCAACAACCAAAAATTGATCTGTATCACAGTCAGCACTGTGGTAACTTCGAGTTAATGATGTATGGTTCAGATGTTGTCTCCGTGTGATAATGAAGTCCAGCTGATGCCAATGGCCGGATCTTGGATGTTTCCATGTGACCTTATGCAACTCTTTTGTTTTAAAAAAAGGAGTTTGTAATACATAGGTCATTTCTAGTGCAATGCTCCAGCAGCCTTTGCCCAATTATCATTCATGCGACCGATGTTGTATTTTCCAAGGCACACTGGCCATGAACTCGAGTCCTTGCCCACACGAGCATTGAAATCACCAAGCATATATATGTAGTCGGATTTTGGAACTGCTTTGATCACAGAGTCTAGCTGCTCATAGAACGTATCCTTTACATCATCAGAGGAATCGAGTGTCGGTGCATATGCAGTAATAATGGTGGCAAATCCACAAGAGGCTGCCAAGCGCAGGGATAATAATCTTTCATTACCTCCAGCTGGGATATCAATCATTCCCAGTAGCGAATTCTTCACTGCAAAGCCCATACCATGTTGCCTTTTTTCTGCCTTCCCTCTACCCTTCCAGAAAAAGGTGTAATTATTTTCCCTGAGTGACCCTTCCTCAGTGAGGCGAGTCTCCTGTAGGCCAGCAATATCAATGTTAAGACGATTGAGTTCAGCATTAATCACAGCCGTTTTTCTCACATCGTCAATATTTGTAAAGTCAGTGAAAAATCCTGGACACATGGTTCTTACGTTCCAGGTTGCAAGCCGTAGCTTGAGGTTTCTATTATTCTTTTTATTAGTACCTGGTGCATTGGTTTTACAGCCTGCGATTCAGATTTTGTCCTAGCCCCAAGCACCCATTGAAGCAGGCAGGCTGTGGCGGACCAGCACCCAATTGGCCTGGGGCTGCCCAGCTTGAGGTGGGCAGTAGCTGATCAGTGACATCTGTAGGTGTCTCCCACCGTCAGAGGCAACGCGTGGCGCCCCATATCTACGCCATTTGACAAGGACTTGTAACCCGTAACAATTGCCTCTCGCTTTGATTCCGAGACCAGTTAAGACCAGGGATGGAGTTATTGCCTCTCCATAGTACAGCGCCTGGGCTAAAATAAAGAAACCATGTGTTGCCCATGCAGCATGATCCCTCTCTCGGCCTGCCTAGTTCACTCCAGAGGAAAGTTGACACCTATACAAACAAAAGAAAAACAAACATTTAATAACTAGCACCTAAACCAGATAGGGCCTAAGGACAGATGTCAATGATTAAGAAATAATCCAGTGTGAATAATACAGGATAGCCTGACATGAAATATAGATTTAAAAATCAAACTTAGGAATCGGGGGAAGTGTTAAACCCCATGTATGTCCATGAAGCCTCCTGTATAGCTCACAAAGTGCGTTATAAATAAATTAATTGTTGTAATTTTAACATTCAACACAAACTAGTTTGTTCTCATAGTGACTAAGTTTAGTATAATAAAATTATATGACGAGGCGCCAGGTTTGTAACTTTATTTATTTATCTGTCTATCGCCATGTTGTGAGTCAGGATTAGATCTGGGGGATCTTTTATCATCCAGGCAAAGTAGCAGGAATTCATTGGCCGACTGTCTTGATCTAAGTATGGTTGTTCGCCATCCCTTTCCCGCCTGCCGCTGTCAGAAGATATGATCAAGTTCCGGGACCTATTGAATCAGTCTATAATCACGAGCCATTTGTTCTCTTCTTTGGCAGTGATTAGTCTTTCTGTGTTCTGAAAGTCTATTTGTTGCTATTTCTGATTAGTGTCTATCAAAATAGCCACTGCTAACGCTACACACAGTAGTCACAGAGTTCATTTCCTAGCCATGGCAGGATTACATTTTTTCAGACCAGTGTGATTCTGGGATCGGCTCAGCGTCATTAAATACATTCCAAAAATTTCTCTGGGAAAGTGGTAATGACTAGCATAACATTCGTCCTCATCATGTGCCTTATTGACAAGTGTGGACAATCATGGTTTGCCGTCTCCCACAATCACCAATGTCTCAAATAGCTCTGTTTTCTTGTCTTGACTATCCCATTTGGCGAAGCCATCTGGGAATTTATTTCTTTGCCTAATGCCATGACTCTACTTCATAGATTTGTTGGTAGTCATGGCATGTTAAAAAGTGGTCACGCTTGTGTGCGTGAAAGACGTGGACTACGATCCACGTGGGCATGCAGAGAGTAACCAAAGCGAATAAATAGAATTTGCGAAGGTGACGGGATCATTCAAGTAGAGTTGTTCTGTGGGTGCGATTCAGGTTGGACAACCACAGTGTAAATGGGCAATGACGAGTGATTGTGCCGCCCATAATTTTAGGTATTTCAGGGTAACTGTATAAACGTGTATAACTATGATTGTCCATGTCATGTTGTGAATTTATTGTGTGCGCAATAGTGAAATTATAGAAATTAAAAACTTCAGTCTCCTGTTGTCATTGAAGTTCGTAGATGTGTTGTAGTGTCAACTAACAGTACCAATTCTGCGGTCTAACTTTGGTAGACCAATATTTATCAGGTGTAATGAGCAAATGGAATGAAGCTGCACATGGGCTCAAAGCATAGCTGTCCAGGACAACAGAGAGCCCATTGTTCATTATTATTAGAGCCATGTTTCCTATGGCACTCACAAAAGATTTTTTTTATGGCTTTCGGATGTCTAACACTCATGGCACAAGTAATGCCATGGCATAATCCACAGTCCGTGGTACCAGCTCCTTCATCTTTTTCCATAAGTTCTCAACAAATTTTCAAGCTTATTTCCCCTCAGGAAAGCTAGTTGCATATCCTTTACAGGACGTCGTTGTCAACCCCAGAATTATTTGGCTGTTTGTGATTTATTGGCAAATTTACCTTCTGTAGTTTGCCATTGCTTTCCTCCGAAAAATCTTGACTGCCTATGCCTAATTTTTCTAATAAATTAACAATTGTCATTTGGTTTTGAAGACTGCCTCATTAACTTTTGTATCATTTCATGGTTGTCTTTGCATTTTCCTCAAAACCACATTTCCATTGCCTTTAGATTTACTTCAGCTTGTCAACTTATTGTCTCCACATCGTGCCATATCTCTTCCAGTTAAGCCGACTTTCCTCGTGGTTGGTTTGGTTATTCTGTTTTCTTTATCTTGAGACTTCTTCATGGTTGGTTGAATTTCACAGCTAAAGCTTGTCTATGGAATGGGGAAGCCAACCCTCAACATCCAACCCTCCTTTGCCACATCTTATTTTTTTTCCCCGCTCGCTCGCTTTGAACTCAACCATAGCTACTGCTTCTAATGAACTGGGTTGAGTTTTCCTTGTGAATTAGCTTTCCCTATTACCAGTCTATGCAGATGATACAGTCTTGATTGCAGACAATGAGCAGGATCTGCAGCAATTAGTAGATGCGGTTGTTGCACACAGTAAACAAATAGGGTTAGAATTAAATTGCAAAAAGACACAGATTATGGTCATCACTAGGAAGAACGAAATACCACAATGTAGTATACAAGTAAATGGGAATCGGTGAATCGGTACAATTATCCCGGAACAGTCATAACATCTGATGGGAGATGCCTTGAAGAGATTAGAACAAGAATCACCACGGCGAAAGTAGCCTTTAGTAAGATGAAATAAATACTGACCAATAAAAAGATGTCAGTTGAAACGAGAAAAAGAGTGCTGAGATGCTACATAGAACCTGTACTTTTATATGGATGTGAAGCTTGGATAATGAGCAGTAAAGCTGAAAAACATCTGATGGCTGTGGAAATGTGGTTTCTGAGGAGAATGCAAAGAATACCATGGACAGACAGAAAAACCAATGAACAAGTACTACAATAAACAAATGAAAATCGTAAATTGATTAGAGAAATTAGACGTAGACAGTCAAAATTGTTTGGACATGTTATGAGAAGAATTAAATTTGAGAACTTGGTGACAACTGGCTAGATTTAGGGGACGAGAACTAGGGGAAGACAGAGAAGTGAATACCTGGATGGCTTGACCATTTGGCATGGTCGAGACAGGAACACTGAGATCATACATGACTCTGGTGATCGAGTGAAATGGCGAGTCATGACTGCCCACACTTAGCGCCAATTGACATGATGGATGCATTACCAGTGTCCCTCGCCATCAAGCGAACCTACAACGTCTTCAGAGATACTTGTAATTTACATCCCCACATTAAGGACGGTAAATCACCATTTTAGTCCAACTGACCATTGTAGAGGTTGAACCTGCTACCTCAGCATCAGCACACTGGAAGTTTAAGATGAACGTTATGATCCATTCAGCCATGCTGACCTCTGTCACCTCTCATGACATGTAGGGTAGGTTACAGTATGTTACTATTCTTGGCTTCCTTTACGGGCCCCAGTAACACGTGGGCAGACCCCTCCTTATTTGCCTGTTATGACATGCATGGAGAATACAGTGCTAATATTCTTTGTTTCATCTCAGGCAGCTACTCTTGTTATATTACCTGAAAATGATTTTAAATTATCCTTACTAGCTATAGAGTTATCACATGGTAAAAATAAACATTGCATTTCAACATTCTTTCACCAGATGCAGTATCTGTCCGCATTTGTCTTCTGGTTCTAAAAGGAGGGCTTGACACATTGCAAACTGTACATGAAGCACTGAATAGTTGGACGCCAACTGTAGTCATTAAGGTGGAGATTTTAAGTGTATTTCAGAGTGTTTTCTGTTGTGTAACTGGTAGTGTGGTGATTAGTGCATGTGTTTGTGAAATGAAATATGTAAGAGTGTAGTATGTGGAGAAACAACAAACACAGACATATGTACATACCTTATAATGATCTCTGGCCAGGTGAATAGATATATTACATTCGGAAAATGAATAAGAAGAATGAAGAATTAAAAAAAATAATCACAAAGTAATGTTAAAGAACTATGTAATAAATAAGTTAAAAACACAAGACACAAATCCGATGCATTGGTCTTCATAACCTTTTACAAGAGCAATACAGACAGGACGAATGATAGTATTATTGTAGTAAATAACATGCAAAATATAAATAGTAGGACAATCATATTCAAAATAGGCAGTGGCAAAGGATGAGTGCTTAACTTCCATTTAAAAGTTTAGATGCCAAATATGGGAATAATCTAACAGAAAAAGATAGTTACATATGGATATATGATAAGGGCATAAGAGAAAGGTACAGTTAAATATGTAAGGGATAAACATGATATGGAAGGATGTAAACAGAGTACAACAGTAAATCACCCATCAGGCACCATTTGGTCTGTAAAAATATGAGTCTAGCATCATATGCCAAATGTGCTTTAATGCATGTAAAAGTGTTCTTTACTTTACTTATCTAGAACAGTATTAATCCCAGCTGAATGGACACATCACAGAGTGATAATTAAGTATCTCTCTTTCCTTAGACTGACCAATAAAATGATTTTATGAAAGAGGAACATGCATCATCAACACCCAGTGATTGTAATAAGTGAAGTGATTGGAAATGGGTTTGTCAGAATGTTGTGTAATGTCCCTAAGATGTTCCCTAAAATGAACAAACCGGAAGATGCCACATGGCTGCAGGGTCAACTGAACCTTATTATTATGGATATCTGACGCACATTTGGTACAAGTTATGCACAGTCTTAGAAACTATCAATCTTTGTTAATATAAATATTTAAATAAAGCAAGTAAACAGGTATAACAGCAGTGTTGACTTTTGGGACGGCCTGTATGTGTATATTTGTTTGAATTATTTTGTACTTACACTAACCTTCTCTGTGCCAGGGTTCTGGGAAAACTGCAGACATTCTGGCATATGCTTATCAAAATTCAAGGGAATATCACTCCACTGTGTATGATCAGAGCGGAGCTGAAATAACAGAGTGAGTGTTACAAAGAGGTTATAGCATATTTTCTATTTCTGTCCACTCTTGGAAGATTACAGCTACCACTGTAAAATATCTGACAGCTCTTTGATGTAACCATTTGTGTGTAAAGAGCATTAAGATCCTATACCTCCTTGCTTCCTAGTAGAGTGTGTCTTGTCATCTATAAACTAACAGGTTTAAACTATAGTCAAATTGTTGGAAGGCAAGGGAAAACTACTATTGTACATCCTTATGCATTATAATTTGACGGCTCATTAAATTTTTATTATGGTTTATGATGAAAATGCAAATAATGCTATAGACAGATAAATTCACGAGGCAGTCCATCAAGAAACAGATGGAAACAACAAATTGATTAGGGAAATTAGATGTAGCTAGTCATCTTAGTGAAAACTGGTAAAGAAGCAAAAGTAAGGCAAAGAGTTAAATACTTAGATGGCTTGATCAAATGGCATTATCGAAATATGAACTCAAACCTGCTATTTAAAAACCTTCTCCACGTCTTGAGACATATAGGGTATATGGTGCTAGCCCCATATGTTTATCCACCAACTGGCACTCGGTGAGTTATGTGGACAGTATCACACCAGACGCCTTTACTTCCCATGACATTTTCTAGTATCCATTTTAAGTTGGGTCTATCCTGGAGTCCAGGTTAACTTTTTTAAACTGCCTGAATGGGGATGTGAACACGTGACCACTGGGATGGCAGGTAAGCAGGCTGGTCACTGTGCTACAACAGGTCTAGATTGTGTGAGATGGCCAACCTTAACCACCCATGCTTAGCAATATAGCACAAGAAGATGATGATTAGAAACATGATGCTCTTGATCTCTTTTGGCACTGTGATTATATGTTGATGTTTTCTATTTGTTTCTGGTCCCTATGAACCAATCAACTCCCTATGTGTTTAGTGATTATTTCTTACTTGATACCCATGTGATCATTGATTACTTCTTACTTTATATGCTTTTCTTAACTATTTCCTTTCTGCCTAATCCATTTGTTTCATTAACCCACTCTGTCCTAATGTCATTTTTTATTCCTTTTGTTACATTGTGTTATTAACTTTTGTAGACCACATATTCATTAATTTAAAGTAACAACTTCTTAGTATAGAATGAGTTAAAGTAGCAGCTCTCAGTGCTACTAGTTGATGGCAAACTGTGCTGGTAATGTCATGTGCACAATCTAAAGCAGGTTTTATGTCTGGGCTCATTGCTTGCTAAAGTGAGGGAAATATTGGCCATATATTCCTCCCTGCTTTCAGGCCTATAAAATGTGATGGCCCTATCGCATCACAGACCTACAGGAGGAAATTGCTTCAGGTCAAACATGTTTGTTTACAAGCCTCTGAAAATGTAGTCGATCTGTTTACTTCACGAGAAGTGTTGCAGGGGGTGAAGATGTAGAGTTTTAAACAATATTTGTCAAATGACATGAAATTTAAGAACTTTCCTTCGGGAGTTTTGGTGCAGGGTATTATAAGGTCAAAGGAAACAGAGTTCAAAGGGTTAACACAATATTATACTTGCTCTTGCAAGGATCCATCTCATACTCTTTAACCTAATCAAAGTCCATTTGGTTCTGATTATATTGTTTGTCCCTCAAGAATGATGATGATGACCATTCATTTCATCTAGTGGGGTTGAAAGTATGGAGTCATGAGTTCTAAAATGGCTGATAAGGCCTATTTTGGCTTGAAATGTTCTTTGACAATGTGGGCAAAGAATGCTTGACGTTCCAGGAGGAGGATCTCCTGCAGTGGTTTTTCTGTCCAGCCTTTTCTTCACAGCTCTTGCAGTCCTGGTTGCTTCATAAGTGACTGCACCCTTGCGTAATGATGTACACCACAAATTTTGGTCTTTGGCAGCAGTCTCCCAGATGTCAAGATGAATTCCAAAAGTTTTCAGAGTGATTTTCAGAGTGTCTTTAAAGCGTTTCCTCTGGCCACCTTGGGAGCGTTTACCACAATGCAGCTCACCGTAAAAAAATTTGTTGTGGAGCCTGTGATCTGGCATGCAAGTTAAGTGACCAGCCCAGCGAATCTGATTCGTAATTAGTAGAGTGTAGATACTGGGCATGGATGCTCTTTCTAGAACTTCAGTGTATGGGATCTTGTCTTGCCATTTAATCTTCAATAGCTTCCTAAGGCAGACTGTGTGGAAGTAGTTTAATTTCCTAGCGTGTCTCTGATAAACAGTCTAGGTTTCACAAGCATGTAGCAGCGTGAATAATACAACTGTTTTATAGACTTTCAGCTTTGTTTGCAGGCTTATTCCATTTCTGTCCTATTCTTGAACAGTCTGCCAAAGGCTGCACTGGCCTTGGAGATTCTTGCATTCATTTTATCATCAATTGTGGCAGCTTGTGACACAGTGCTGCCAAGATAGGTGAATTTTTCCTCGAAACTTAGTCTATGACTGTGATAAGGTGACCAGAATCCCCTATATTTTTGTATTAGATTGGGATAGCCCTCGGTAACACCCATAATGTATTTCTGTATTATTGTATATTGGTACATATATATTTTGTTTGATGTATGTATATACATAAATATATAGAGGTAGATATATATTACTATTTATTAGAATAGTTAGAAGTAGAGGTAGTGTAGGGTTTGTGTAAATGCCAATGAATCAAGTCAGGCTGAAAATAATATTCAATTTGACTTGAAGTTAATTTGGCCACAGGAAGTCACGCGCGAACTCTTCTGTTCGAGAAGAGAAGCCCGTAACCCAGGCATTTTGATCTCAATAGTGGATGTTGGAAAGACGTGGCAAAGTCCCCTGGCTAGAAGAAACACTAATACATGTTTTAAAAACCTTTAACCTGGCCCTTGTTAAGCAGTAACTAATTCTAACCAAACTTAGTGAAAACCAGTGCCCGCCTTCAAACCCGATAGGTCAGATCAAACCAAGTTGCAGGAGCCTACACCCTGAACAACAGTAGTCATAGTCATAACCTTGACTGAGCTATGCACCACTCACATTGACACAGCCGAGTGTGGTGCTCATACCACTAACCAGACGGATAGCACCTTTAAGCTTACCCTCCAGTAGGCCAAGGACCAACAGATAAGTGACTGACAACCCGTTTGCCACTTCACAGCAATCACCAATTTATGCCTGCTACAGGCCAGCTCACATTGTCAGTGATTATGACATCCACTAGCTGCTTGATGTACTCTTGTGGAAAGTTAGAATAACCAAGGGTATGCGTATCCCTTATGTGCCCGTGAGTACCCCATGGGTCTCACGAAGTGTTGTTAGAAATAAATATTGTCTACTGTATTTTATTTACACAACCAAACCAACTTTGTTATTGTTAACTTAGCTTTAGTAGTATCATCAGATTGTGTGAAGATTGAAAGGATTATGTCTGTACATAATTAAATAACTATCATCTTGACATTCTGTCTATCTCCCTGTGAGAATGAATTAGACGGTAGATTGAAAGGATTGTGTCTGTACATAATTAAATAACTATCATTCTGACATTCTGTCTATCTCCTTGTTGTGAGAATGAATTAGACGGTGGGGGATAATTATTCATCCAGGCACGTTAGCAGGAATCAGTTGACATACTGTCTTCCTGTAAGTACAGTTGGTCGTCACAACTTTCCACCTGGCACTGTTTAGAAGATCCATCTAGAATTGCGAGCCTTTTGATCGCTTCTTCAGCAGTGGTTAGACTCTCTATTCGTAGAAATCTATTTTGTATCTACTTTGGTCTATTTTTTTTAAATCTTAGTAGTGTACGCTACGCTACAATGACCATTCACTTTGATATTCAGCACAGTGTGATTAATCTCTGGAGCTGGCTGGTACATAACTACTGTCTTCTTCAAGTAGATATTAGCCCAACATTCTGATTATAATAGGATTCAGCAGCCTTTTTGTAGTGTTGTGCCAAAGTAAAGTTGCAATGTGCTTAGCTTGCTAACCTAAGTCCCCATCATTCATATTCATTTGTTAAAAATTCTGGACACAAGTACATATCAAGTTTGTGCCTTTTTAATGTCACTTTTGTTTCACCGTATTACTCAGTAACAACTTACACCAACTTTTGTGCTATGGTCAACAGACTGTACTGGCATGAGTATGCAACAGCAGAGATAACTGTAGAGTTGTTGGTGGGGTGGTCAGGAGAGAGGGAAAGAATAGTACGGAAATAGAATTTCATCAAGGTCGTCATGGTTGCCCCATGCTCAACTCAGTTACTTTGCATCAGATCGTATATTATTACTTTTGCTTTAAAGGTATGTAAAAACAGGATTGCGAATGCGGTTCGTGAGCCGCTTACCAGGTGTTCAAAACTCAGCTGTGACCGATTTGTGCAGCAGACCGAGTCGCGTTGTGTTATAACGTGTTGGTATGGGAGCCGGTCGTTCAGAAAGCAATGGCAAACTACTGAACGTAAAACTTGCCTAGTACATCAACAGCAGCTGAAAAATGCTGGTGTTGACTGCAACGTCCTGTAAGGGATATAAAAACAAAAAACGGGAATAGCTTTAAACAAATTATAAGCTTATATTCAGTGTCTTATGAAATCATATGCTGTACTTCAGCTTACTCAATGTGCCATTGAAAATCATTCTGCACTCCACACTTGGCACACATACCATAGGTTGCTGACACGTTTCATAGGTTAATTACCATGCAAGCAATATTTGAAATTTTGTGTGTGTGGCTTGCTCACTTTGAACTCAAGCGTAGTCCATACCACTATAGTAGTGATGGACTGAATTTTGCATGTGGATTAGCTTTCCCTATTAACAGTGTCACTTGTCATCAAGCGAACTCACTCCGACTTCACAGGTACTTGTAATTTATGACCCAGAGTCAAGGACGACAGGTTAACATTTTAATCCAGTTGTCCGGTGTAGGGATTGAACCGCTTACCTTGGCATCAGCACAATAGATGTTTAAGAATACACGTTCTTACCCATTCGGCCATGCGGACCTGCAAATATTTGAAATAAATTATTTGTTTCATTAAAACACGAATGTAAATTCTGCATTAACCTTCATAATTCATTTCTAATGAAGATGTTTCTAACAAATTTGATACTCAGTTTTGCATTGACCATTGTCATGTTTTTCTAATACCCAGAACAGATTATGTGCTGGAGGCACATGTCATAGCTGATATCAAAGCGATGATTAAAACTCACTTTGGGGAGTCAAGCTTGGATACCTGTATAGAGTGCGTCAAGGACTGTTGCAGCAACAGCAAACGTGACCTATTATCAGTTTATGAACTTTGTTCCGAAAATTCTGCCAAAGGTGTTGACCTGGCCATTTTGAATGCACTATTGAAAGGTAATCAAGAAGCATTGTTGAAAGGTAATCAAGAAGAATTGTTGAAAGGTAATCAAGAAGCATTGTGTAAGCTTAAGTATATTCTCATTTCTCAGTCTTTCCTCTTCAATATAAGGGTATAGATGTACCTGTGGTATTGTTTTTATTTAGACATAGTAGCATTGTTGACATCTGTGGTTTAGGGTAGTGAACATAGCTCCACAATCACGATATACTGGGTTTGAAGTCAGCAACAGGCAATTTGGAAGCAGATGCCTGTGCCTTGATTTTCACAATGATATGTGTCATAGACCTCTCTTATTTAGGCTCGTCTCTGGGGTGATAGTCACTCATACAAATAGGTCTACAACAGGCAGTTTGTCATGGTGCAACTTCTTTTGTCCGTATTTGAGGTTTCAAGATAGCTGTGCCATGATTATTGCCTTATCAGTCAGTACTCTGCTATTAAATCTTTATGGCTTGTGCATGTTCACTAACAGCTTGCAGTTTACTCTCTCCAACTCTCATGCTCAAGTCACAGATTTAGATGAATAACTCAACGGAAGTCCAAATCGTTTTCTACATGCACAGCTTCATGTTTACACAGTTCATATTATCATGTATTTAGCACAAGTACTCTTTACGCAAACACTATCACTCAAAAGGTAAAAAAACTACATCTAAAAAGTGGCACTATTATTGTGCCATTGCTGCACTCATTCACGACGCTTCCAGTCTAAACTCCTAGTCCCCAGCCAGGCCAGAATTCTCTTCTCTTGAATCTTGTCACAAAATGTGCCTCACAATGTGAGCCATACAATGAACTATAATGCAGATGAGAGTTTCATTCATATGCAACCCGCACTTTGACATTTTGAGCGTCGGCAATTTAGAAAGCAATAGCACACTGCTGAGTGTAAAATTTCCTAGAAGTTTAGTTTAGTTGATGGATCAACATCACGGCACATGGATGCAACCCGTAAGTGCTCCATTTTCCTCAAATCTGAGTATCTTTTTTTTTTTTTACAAGTATAATGCTTTTCCGGTCTCCCTGGCCAAGGTGTTAATGTACTCCTACGGAATCCCATATATTCTCTTGAGTAACGTAACCTGCGAGAGAATCGGTAGCTGTTCTTGCCGTGTTGGTAACTTACGGGGTATGTGAGCTGGCCGCTCAGAAAGCAATGGCAAACTACTGAGAGTAATCTTGCCTAGTAGATCAACAGCAGCTGAGAAATGCTCATGTTGACTGCAACGTCCTGTAATTGATATGCAACTTTCCCATCAATTTGTAGATCTGTAAGCGTCTTCACCAATTCATGTCTTACATTATTGAAAGCCTTTGTGTAGTCAATGAAGTAAAGATGCAGGTCTGTTTACCTTTATCGAACGCTCGATTAATGTTCTCAGCAAATATACTGTTTAGTTTAGTCGATGGATCAACATCACGGCATACGGGTGTAACCCATAAGTGCTCCGTTCTCCTCCTAACCCAAACCTGAGTCTGCAGAAGCTCAACTCAGTGCACAAACTCCGTAGCACCGGCGAGGATCCTGAAAACACTTTGGGTAGATTTTTAACTCGAAATTTTGCCCGGCAGTGCCGTTAGGCTACTCTTTTTTGATTTCCAACTGCCAAGGGATTATTTAATGTGTGCAACAATATATACGGATGTCCGATCTCACTACCCAGAGACCAGGGGAAATTTTATTACTAGAAGTCCATGTGAAAAAATCCCGGTCATCACCGGGGCTTAAACCCGGGACCTCCAGCACTCGAGGCGGACACCATACCTCGAGACCACGCAGCCCCCCAAAATTTCCTAGAAAATCAGACACAGCCAAAAGATGCTGGGATTGAAAAGGACATGTAACTGGCTTCACTACTTATCTTATCAGGCATATCAGGATGGCAAAATGAAACTACTACATTAATGTCCCAAAGAACAAGTTTATGGCCAGTCACAAAACAAGATCTGTGGTGGAATAACTGCTGAACAGTTTGACATTATGGCATGAGGGAACATAAGAATCAGATATGACTGGCTGTAGAGGAGACAGAAGGTTGTGGACAAAAGGGATAACCAACGACACACAGGCATGGCCTATAACAAAAAGAACATGTCTGACACATATTTCATTCGTCTTGGACAGAATAACCAAAACTGACATTTTATTTACACACAAACATCTAGATAGAAATACAATAAAATAGTTCACATTTGTAGAGTTGAATATAATGCATTGATTTGCCATTGAATTAGTTAATTTTTGGTGTTTCAGCCAACAAGAATGTTGACATGGATCAGTTGAAACTAGCGATTGCCTGGAACAAAATTGACGTACCCGGAACTAATATCTTTAGTGCTGATGATCGGTTGTGGAAGGTATGTTTGAAAATCACTGTTTCTTTTCTTTTCCGTTTGCTTTTTAATTTTGGCGTTGCGACATAGTCACAGATGGGGGAACATGCCAATATATCAAAATTAGAATACAAAAGGCAAGATGAGCTTTTATAGCACTAGGAAATTTGTAGGAGTAAAATTAAACTAAACTTAGCACCAAACTTAATATTCAGTTCTAATGTTAAATCAGTACTATTGTATGGATTAGGAACACGGAGAGTGACTAAGACAATTATTTTTTTTTTCACAAAACGTGCCTCACGTACCAATGAACTATCATGCGAGTGTGAGTTTCATTCATATCTAACCCGCACCTTGACATTTTGAGCATCGGAAAAATATGGTCATTAATTGGTGCCTGCTCAAAACAGAAGGGCTAAAATCGCTTGGCAGAATCACCAATGTGGAGCTCATGGAGAAAACTAAATAAATACCAGTAAATCCTTACTTTCAATATTCCAGACCAGCTCATTAAAAACACTAGTTTTGCAAGCCAAAGTATTTTACCTTAGATATAGACTGTCTTTTGGCTTTTTGGGATTCATGATATATGAAACTATACATACACATACCTTGTCCCTGTGTTTCATCATCATTATCTTTCACCATTGTGGGGAGGATTAGTTGACATTCCAGCGCCCGATCCATTATCCCATGTAATTGTACCATGTCTTTGGTGTGTACAGTCCATGTTCTTCGCGGGCATCCTTTTGCTCTAGTATTAGATCTGTCTAAGTTTGACATTGGTAGCATAGTGTTGGTGTAAATATGCTATTTATTATCTGTCATTTTGCAGACATAGATATAGTTCGATGTTTGAGTATGAATGATAATTGATATACAAGGCACACTTGCTTTTTGACATCCAATTTCAATTTCTCTGTCTATTTATGCCATCTTCTGTGATCATGATGTCTAGATATTTAAACTCTGTAACTTGTTTCAGTGGTGTACTATTTATCTGTATATTTAGTGGACCCTGGAGATCTGCTAACCTGCTTTACTTCAGTTTTGGTTGTATTTATATTCATATTATGTCTACTGCTTGTTGAACTCAGCTTATTTATATGATTTTACAGTTTGCCCTCGTCACTGTAAAACAGGCACTGATCGTCTGCAAATAAAAGTTATTTTATTGCAAGTGGATGTGATGTTTCGTCTAGAGCAGGGGATCCATTATTGTATCTAGATTTTATTGTTTATTGTAATGTTTGCTTATTTCGCGCCATCCCAAGTCCTTCCCTGGTTCGCGGTAGCGCCACCTTCGCTCTGACGTTACCATGGTTAACATGGCAAAAAAAAAAAAAAAAAAAACACCACACGCACGCGCGCACGCGTCTTTCTCTTCCCCAGATGCGTCCGGCTGTCAAAAGAGGTCCGATGCTCCAGAAATATTTACTTTTTTTTTTGCCAGTCATCCATTTTATAGGTATGTAACAAGGATTTCTTCATTTGATAGTGATAGGTAAGTGAACTAGAAGCGTGAATAGAGGCAATATAGTAGCAAACATAGCATAAAAATGCCATTGAAGCCTCGTATTATTACGAAAATACTATCTCCAGCTCAGAAGAATTCCGCGGTCAAGGTGTTAATCGAGCTAGTCTCTAGGCCAGTGTTTTTCAACCTTTCTGCTGGAGCAGATCCTTATGCAAATGTTTACGTTTCTCAGGGAACTCTGTGCAATGATCCAAGTGTCTGTACTACTTTACGTAATAAACCGGATGGGCCGAAATGTTGCATTTAGGCGATTTCGGTCTGTTTCAGCGGAACCGTGGTTGTCACTCGCGGAACCCCGGTTGAAAAACTCTGCTCTATTTAAGTCGGCCCTATTGATATATTTTGCAAACCTTATTATGTGATATATTCTATTACCAAAGGTACCTATAAACTTTATATGTACTTTTGGTGAGCCGTAGTTTCACCAGTGACCCCTAGTCCTCTGCTTTTCCTGTGTTTCAATAGGATTTTAATTATGTTTCTAATTCAATGTCTTTTTCATTTTCAGATCCCGTGTACTTCACCCTTCATTATGGCTACTAAGAAAAGACAAGTGGACGCCGAGTGTTGCATTTTCAATTAAGAATGGGGAGTAAAGTACTTCTTTGTAGAAACAAAGGACCAGAAAACCAATTGCGTGATATGCAGCGAAAGTGTTGCAGTTTTGAAAGAGTACAATCTTCGGCGTCACTGCGAAACAAAACATCTATCAACATATTCACAGTTTTCTGGAAAGCTACGTTCTGAGAAATATGAGTCCATGAAACGTGGTTTAGAAACACAAAGAGATCTCTTCACGAGAAAGTTTGCTGAAAATGAATCTGTCACTCGTACAAGTTACAAAATAGTGCATAAGATGGCAGAACGAGGAAACCCGTTTACTGATGGCAACTTCATCAAAGAGTACATGATGAAAGCAGCGAATGACTTGTGTCCTGAGAAAGCCGATTTGTTTGGAGCTATCAGCCTTTCGGCAAGTTCAGTTGTGCGAAGAACAGTAGAACTTGGAAAGAACATAGTGCAACAGCTCCGCGAGAAAACTAGGAACTTTTTGAGGTATTCTTTGGCGCTGGATGAGTCTACTGATTTCTCTAGTACGTCACAACTTCTCGTGTTCATTCGTGGTATCAATTTGGACTTTCAGATAACGGAAGAGTTGGCATTCGTTTGCAGCATGCATGGAACAACAACTGGAAAAGACATTGTCATGGAAGTGCAAAAATGTTTTGCAAGACTATAACCTTCAGTGGAATCAGCTTCGATGTGTTACAGTTGATGGAGGAAAATATATGGCTGGAGTGAGGAAAGGTCGGATGGGGATGATCGGGACTCAGTTGGAAGATTTGCAACTTCCGGGCGCTTTGTTCATATAATGCATCATACATCAACAAGCAATCTTTGGGAAAGACTTAGATATTTCTTGTGCACTGAAGTCAGTCGTTTCTGCTGTGAGCTTCATTCGGTGACATGCACCCAATCACCGTCAGTTCCAGGATTTTGTTGAAGAAATTGATTCTGAATTCTGTGACTTGCCTTATCACACATCAGTGAGTGGCTCAGCTGCGAGTAAAGTCCTGTTTCGTTTTTACAAGCTGCAAAACGAAATAGATGTTTTCCTCACTGAAAAAGATAGAACTGATCCCCAGCTGTCAGATCCTACCTTGCTGACACAAAGTTGTAATGTTTGGTCGACATCACACCCCACATGAATAAACTGAATTTGAAACTTCAGGGAAAGACAAACCTCGTCTGTGATCTCTACAGAATCATCAAAGGATTTCGGAGAAAGCTGTCATTGTTTGAAGCACAACTGAAAGGAGAAAACTGTTCTCATTTTCACAGTTTCAAAGAGTTTTGCGCTACAATCGCCGAAGATGTCAACCTCGATTTTCCTGGGGGGGGGAAAAAACAACATTATTCGTGACTAGAAAAGGCATTTTTGGAGAGATATTTAGATCTTAACAGAACTGAGAGTGACATTCTTCTGTTCTAGATTCCTCTTGATTGAAACTTTGATGATGTACCAGTTGAACTACAGTTGGATCTCATTGATTTGCAAGCAAATGACTTGTTGAAAGAGAAGCACAGAGAAGGAACACTTGTTGAACTTTTACCTGCTGCTTATCTGATGTTGAGTTTCCGAAACTGAAGAAATTTGCCGCTGGTAATGGCATCAGTTTTTGGAACAACTTATGTCTGTGAGCAAACATTTTCAAAAATGAAGTATGTGAAGTCAACACATCGAACGAGATTGACTGATGAACATTTGAAAGCAATTCTCTTGATTGGATGCAGCAATTCCAAACCAAACATTGATGATATCTTGAAAGCCAAATATCAGTTTCACAAATCTCACTAACCGCCTTTTGCTGCTTAGTTTGTGAGATTCGGATATGTGCACACAAGGTCTGATGTAACTATCTTTTTGCTAACGTCGCCTTCTTTGATAACTTTTTAAAGTAAATAAATATGTTGGTTGTCTTTGTTTACTGTGCGTTGCACGCCACACACCCATTATTAACTTAGTTTTTCGTCATTTTTAAAAGAGCGTTTGTTCTGGCTTGCAAGTATTGTTAAAATTAGTTGCATATCCTTTACAGGATGTTTGCAGTCAACACCAGCATCTTTTGCTATTGTTGATGTCTTGGCAAGTTTACGTTCAGTAGTTTGCCATTGCTTTCTGAATGACCGGCATCCATACCATAGCGTAAAAAACGAGCGCAACGCGGTCTGCTGCCAAATCGCGCGGAGCTGTGTTTCGAACGTGGGTACACGGGATTACGAACCATGTCGGTAAGACCTGGGCCAATAGACCGGCGTAAATACTGTACAGAATGATTATCCCTCCCCCGATGTGTCTCTACCTTGCCTTGGTGGGGGAGCTTGAGTGTCCCACTGACCCCAAGCGCTATGCCGATGGATATTAACTGCATATTGGACAGCTCTTGGGATAGGGACCAGACTAAGAGAGACAAAACCTGCTGCTCTGCAGGTAGACTGAGGATAACAGTCTAAATCAGGCGAACAATGCCAATAATCTCAGTCTGGACACAACCTCTAAGGCTCTCAGCCGAGGGGTATGGCTGAACGTCTCTAAGCCATAACCCTCGGATGTGAGAGCCTGGCCGACACATACCTACATCAAAATTGAGGTGAGATACTGAGCATGCTACATGCTTGGTGCAGATACCCGTCCGATGGCTCTTAGCTGGGGATATGAAGGATCCCTGGATGAGACGGCCTGGCCATTTCTCGCCCACAGACGCACGGAGGTAAGGTGCTGAGCTGACAGCACATGTAGCCTACCTCATGAGCGAATTCTAAAGGTGGAAAACCAGCTCGGTCGCACGTTCCGTTGAATGTCTGTAACCGTACTCATGGAGTGAGTGTAGTCAAAGGTAGAAAATTGTCTCATTGACACGAAATGGAACGCTTGGCTTGCGAATGCATTACTTGGCAGCCCGAAGCAAAGCTTGCTGTGTGGAAGTTGAAATAAGAGTCTAACTGTCTCGAAACCCGAGGAAGTCTAACCTCATTAAAATGCCCGCGAAGCGGAGTGCCAGCCTACGGGCGCAAAATAAAAATGGCACTACGCAACTATGCCGAGTGAAATGTCGTTCGTGACCGGAAAAGCTCTAATTAGTCTTCCCTAGTGCTAGGAACAGTACCTAGTTCCGATGCCGCTCTTGTTCGGAACAGCTCTCATAGGTAGTTTTCCGAATGTCCGATGGTCTGGAACAGATCTGACGGGCACAACGGCAAGCACATGTCCGAACCTAAAACTCGCTGATGGATACAACTGCAGACTGAGTCTGGTTGTGCGGGAACGCCCGGGGCGAACGAAATGCCCACATATATTGAAAGTGATGATTTAAAGCAGCCATGAGCGGTACGTGACGATTCCCTCAGTGAGCCCAGCACCAGGGCTCCATATGTCATCCCTGCAAATATGGTAGCCACCCTGGATGGCGGAAAATGCCATGGTCTGTCCTGCCTCCTTTGAGGGATGATCGTTAAGTCTCGACCGTTTATAACCTGGCCAGCTGGGTTGTGGACGGGACCGCAAAAATGAGTGTCTCCCAGGAAGCTACCTGGTCAAAAAGCATGCTAAAGCGGATGCGTGGCCTACAGTTTCGGCCCAAGGCGCATAACTTAGACACACCGCTATCACATCTGAAAAAAAACACTTGGATGAACGCATAAAGAAGAAGAAGAAGAAGAAGAAGAGGATTTAGTATCGGGCCCGCGCTCGTCGTTTTGTCTTTTATCCTGCCCGCGGTAAAAAAAAAGTCTAGTGACCCCTTGTCTAGAGTAAAAAGTTCCAAAATATTCCATCTGTTTAAAATAACAACAAATGTATTTCTCTTTTACTTTGTTTTAGCTGCGTTTCATACAGAGGAACATCAAACAAAGACAGTGCATGTATTTTATTGAAGAGGCTAATCAGGATTCATCAGTGTAAGTGCTAAAAGTTAGTTGCATGTCCTTTACCGGCCATCATAATCAAACTCCAGCATTTTGGGACTGTTTTTTATTTCCTAGGTAATTTTACGCTCATTAGCTTGCCATTGCTTTCTGAACAGCAGATGCTCATACCATTGCGAAAATCAGCACAAAATGGTCTGCATCCAAACTTCCCACGGTTGAGATCAAACTGTCAGGACTGGGAAGCAGCAATCACTGTTCATAAGCCACAGATTAACATGTGATTTCTGAACTGACCATTCACCATAGACGTCTGTTGGTACCGAGTCAATCACCATCACCCAGTGCCATCTGAAAAACATCTGACGGCTGTGGAAATTGGTTTCTGAGGAAAATGCAAAGAATACCATGGTCAGACAGAAAAACCAATGACCAAGTCCCACAAGAAACAAATGAAGATCGTTAACTGATTAGAAAAATTAGACATATACAGTCAACAGTTTTTGGTCACGTTATGAGAAGAAATAAATTGGAGAACTTGGTGACAACTGACAAGATTGCGAGGACAAGAACAAATGGAAGGCAGAGAAGTAAGTACCTGGATGGCTTGACCACGTGGCATGGTCTAGACAAGAACACCGAGCTGATCCACGACTCTGGTGATCAAGTAAGATGACAAGACATGACCGGCTACGCTTAACGGCATGGCACATGATGATGATGATTGCCGTAACGTAACTTCAGCAATCTCAAACAAGTCGAACATGAAACTATCGTCAAACTCGTAAAATGAGAAACATTACCTGGACTTCTGGAAAACAATGCGAAAACAAACTGACACAATCCAGTCGAATAACATCACACATTTAATAGTGTGCAGGATACAATAATAGGCGTGATCTTCCAAGACTATAAACTGCCCTGTTTTCTTCAGGGGCGGCGTTTACTTATATGTCTGAACAATCCCCTAATACATCCAATTCTCCTTGGCGCGCAGTTATCTATTTCTATGTTCCAAATTCAGGATGATTGGTCTAGGTTCTGTGCTTGCGGTCCTTCCATTGATCGTTTCTTCATCAACAAGTTTCTTTCCCGTTATTCACATGCCGTACCTCGCAATTGTCGCATCCAGAACTTCACCGAACACGGGCCTCACAAAAGACACACCCGAGTCCTAATAGAATCGCTCAACGTCTGTTTACTTGTTGTCCTGTGACGTCTTGAGTCTCCTTTGGATTTCATGCCGCTTGTTCAGTTTGGTGTGTCCTTATGGAAAATCCCTGTTTCTCCTTTTCTTAGTATCTTAGTTTTCGCGGCATGCCTGTCATTTGGCATAATGCCCCCTCCCTGACAAATAAAAAATGATGAAATTTTCCCCCCATATAAAGAAGTATTAAAGATATATATAGATAATATTATATATATATATATATAATATATATATATATATATATATGATATAACACACACACACAATTATATCTCATATCCTTATTACGACAATTAGAACACACAGTCTGACATAGACTAGCTATGGTTCCCCATTAACCACCATAAAAAAGTTATATGACGGGCACTCCCACCTATCCAAACCCCAGTTGGACGTCGTGTGGCCGACCCATGGGAAGGTCGGGCCAACTAATTTTCATTAGTCCCTACCTTGTCCAAATGGACAAGTGTCCTCCTCTAAGTAATACCTGGAGTTGCGGACGAGGGTAGTCCTGGGGTCCACGCAATCTATCTCCGTTGCCATTGACCGCTGTCGTTGTTCCTGTATATATCTCTTGTTTTTCCATCATATGGCTGTAGGTAAGGTAGACGATCCATGCACTGCGATACTTTAGAGATCTACTCATAGTGTGAACATCCTGAAACATTAATCAATCCCAAATTGAATAATTAAGTAATATTAAACAATTAACTCTTGATTAAGATACAAACTATACTAATATAATACTAATTAATATAATGACGTTTCTTTAACTAATTAATTACTATCACAAATTAATCACATCAACTATATATGCACATATATTATACTAACATATTGTTCTTAAATAACTATAATCACTAATTAAATACTTATAATGTCCCATTGTAGCCACACAATCTCTGAATCTGTTGTCGATAGAGTTCATAATCACACAGTTTCTGGCTACACAGTTTCTAGCTACACCTTGATTCCTTATAGTTCTTAACTTGGTAACTGCCTTATGTCATCCTGCCAAAATTACAAATCGACAGAAGTATCTATCTGCCTAAACTATATATTTGCACCAATAATAATTATATTTTGCCGATTGTTGTATATTTGTAATCATCAGGTGCAGCTAAATAGTCGATATCTAAAATTTTCTAATACTTTATGAACAAAACAAATACATTAAACTATAATTGAATAATTAGGCAAAGATAGATCGACATAATTATAGACGCTGAGACTCTCGCAAGATATTATCTTTTCCAGAATATGCCACGATATCTATGAATTCTGGAGTTCTGAGGATGACAGATGATTTGACTATCTGTAAAGGTGTGATATCGTAAAGACCAGAAATTGTCTACCGAGTAGATACCTGAGAATTATCAATACTCTCAATTATGTAAAGGTTTCAAGGTCAGTAATAGCATAATTTCTCTCTGTGTCTCTGACAGCTTTTTACTGAAGTAAAAAATGGGATGTAGTTTTCCTTCATGTATTTGAAGTAATACAGCTGAAATAGCATGTAAACTAGCATCCGTCTGTAATACAAAATCTTTTGAAATATCAGGCAATTTCAGAATAGGATAGGTACTGAACAGAGTTTTTATCTGTTGTAATAACTTCTCATGATCCTCTGTCCACACTATCTTTGCCGGTTGACCTTTCTTTAAAAGTTCCGAGAATGTTGCTGTCATATCAGCAAAGTTAGGAATGAATTTCTGATAGTAATTAATCAGACTTAATAGACTTCTTAATTCTTTTTTTTTGACGTTGGAGGTTTGGTATTAAGAATTTTAGTAACCACCAATGAACCTGTCTTTCTAAATCCGTTAGAAATTCTATGACCAAGGAATTGTATTTCAGTAAAACCTATCTCAATTTTGTTCAGTTTAGCTTTCAACCCGTGCTGCTGTATCCTCTGAAATACTTGTTTAAGAATTTTGACATGTGTGTCAATATCAGAAGTATGAATACAGATGTCATCCATATAGGTTGCTATGTTAGAAATTCCATGGAGTAATCTTCTCATCATGTGCATAAATGTACTTGGCGCATTTTGTAAACCGAATGGAAGATATGCCCACTCATATAGACCTAATGGGGTACTGAAAGCTGTGATATGCATTGAATCTTCATCCATAGGGATCTGCAATATCCCGTGATGAGGTCATCTCGAAAGAGTTCGAGTTTGCCATGCCTTCAATCAACTCGTCAATGTGCGCTTGGTTTCGGCATCGCCAGTAGAGTAATGCATTTACTTTCTATATCGAGACACATAAACGTAGTGAACCGTCCTTCTTCTTTACAATTACTACTGAGAACAGTAGTTTTGAAATAGAGTTTCTAATAATTCCAGTTTTATCTAGATCTGAAATTTCTGCAGTGACTTGTCTCTAGATAGTGTATTGGATAGGATATGGTGTTCACTTTACTGGACTTCTGATATAGAGGTTATTATTATGTTTGATAAGTGATGTTTGTCCTGGTTTGTCAGAAAAAATTGTACTATACTCTTTATTGCTGCGATGAGTTTTTCTTTGTCCTGCGTTGACAAATCATTACTTATTTGTATAGATTGCCAACCACTGTCACTATTAACTGTTGGGTAGAATCTGTTGTTTTATAGCGTCTTCTTCATAGCGTCTTGTTCATTTATAACCCAACAAGCTGCTGCTATTCTATGTGGAATTTGTTGTGTCACTTGTGATAGTGTTTCGTCACGTGGGATATATGGTTTTAGCATATTTATGTGAAAGATTTTATGTTTCCCATTTACATTAATACGATAGTCTACATCACTGATTTTCTTAATCACTTTAATAGACCTTGCCATGAAGTAACTAGACAGTCACGAGGATCAGGTAGTAATAAACAGACCTCTACTTCTTGTTTCAAGACTATTGTCTTGGCGTTTATATTATCGTACTGTCTGTACTTTTCTCCAGCTTTTTCCAGTGCTGATTTTGCGATCTGGCAAGCTGTAATGATTTTGTATCTCAATTGTGTCACCATTTCATATGCTTCCCTTTTCGGGTGATCATATGTTCTATTTGTAAGCATGTCATTGTATAGTAACAATGGACCACCTGGATTCGCTCCATGTACCAGTTCAAATGGAGAAAATCCTGTACTGGATTGTGGTACCTCACGGTACGCAAATAGTACCGCCGGTAATAAAATATCCCAATCTTTGGGTCTATCCGCTGCTACTTTTGCTAGAGTTCGTTTAAGGACTCCATTATAATTTTCATTGACACCGTTTGTCATCGGGTGCCAAGGAGAACTAAAGACTTGTGGAATACCAAGTATTTTCATTGCCTCTTGGGTAGCTGTTGATATAAATTGACTACCTCTATCTGATAATATGCAACTTGAGAATCCTATTCTACTGAAAATTATCAACAATGAATCTAAGATGGATCTACTTGTGATGCATTTGAGTAGAATAGCCTCTGGCCAACGAGTACAAAGATCAATCATAGTCAAGATAAACTTATTACCTCGATCAGTAATTGTGTTCAGTGGATCCACAATATCCACTGCAATTTTCTGAAATGGTTGAGATGCCAAATCAGTGTTCTGAACGTGTGCTTTGGGATGTTTGCATTTTTGTGTTGTAATCTGACACAATGTACAAGAACGAACATGTGTGGTAATATTTTCGTTATATCCAGGCCAATAGAATTGTGTTAGCAATTTATTAGTGGTTTTAGCAATACCCATATGACCAGCAAATGGTGAATCATGTGCAAGTTTCAGTGCTTCCTTACGATATTTAGTTGGAAGTACTGTTTGAAAGGAACGTGATGCACCTTTATTGTATCGTCTGGATAGAATATTATTATCCAAGAAAAATTTCCAATTACCATGTTTAGCCTGTTTCGATGGTTCATCTACATTTTTAAAACAAGATTGTAATGTCGGATCTTGTTTTTGATCGTTTGGTAAGTCAGTTCAAAGACCCCCCTGCCATACACCGCAAGGTACTATATTGGCAGTAAATGACAGTTTTTTTTAAAGTCAGGTGTTAGTCTGGTATTATTCTGTATATTGTCAGTGACTGTCTTAGAAGATTGATCTAATTGTCTTCGGTCTTGAACTCTTGTGACTGCATTAGCTCTCGTATGGTCAATCTCCCATTGTATTCCCTCCTCATGAGTGTGTTGATTTGCATTGGGTATATTCCCAATTAGTAATCCGGCACAAGGGTTAGGCAATACTGCTGCATTTATTGTGCCTTCGAAACATGGTGATTGAATTGTAATTGTGGCAGTCTTATATCTTTCAATTGTGCCTCCAAAAGTTCTGCAGGCAACTGTTTCACCCTATAATCCTCTGTTTTTATCAGCTTCTGATCAACTCCGACAATTGAAGCTCCTGAATCACGAATACATGTTGTAGGTTCACCATTCACCCATGCTTGGTGGACTTTAAGTTTGCCATTATGAATACTAACGGCATTAGCTTCATGAATTGTTTCAACACATTCGTCAACAAGAATGTCAGTTATAGTCTTGTCAGTCTTGTCATCATACTGTTGTATGATCGCTGCGTGTGTCTTCTCTAAGTCATCAAAGTCGCTACTAGAGAATATGTATGCAGTACTCGCTTCCTTCCAAGAATTTCTCATTGGACACGACCTGCTGGTATGCCCGTACGCCCGACAAGAGAAACATTTGATGCTCCTCTTGTATGAGTAATTCTTACTTCTTTTCTTTGCAGTAATGTCTCGTAAATAAGCTGTATAACCAGATTACCTTTAACGGTTCCAGCGCAAGATGACGATGATATAGAATCGGAATGTCCTGCTCGGGAATTTTATAGAATTTTACTAGCACTTCGAAATTAGTAATCCAAGAACTATCTGATACACCTTGTTGGAAATTATGAAAAAATCCTTGGTATTTCTTCACTGGATCATTCTGTTTTGCATTCTGTTTCTCTCGTTCAATCTCAGCTTCTCGTTCCATTTCCAATACCTTGACCTTTAAATTCCCCTCAACCTCCTTGTCTTTTCAGAGTGTTTCTGTTGCCAGCTTCTCTTTATCAAATGCCAATTGTTTTTTCTTAATCTCTGCCTCTGCGGTTATTTGCTTCTCTTTCAATTCTTTTTCCATAATTAATTTCTCTTTTTCAGCTGCTATCCTCTCACTTTCCAGAGTTAATTCTTTTTCTCTAGCTTCCATTTTCTCACGTTCCAAAGCTAGTTCATTTTGTTTAATAGCCATTTCTTTTTCCTTCAGTTCCATCTCAAGAGCCATCCCCTCTTGTCGTTCCACTCGTTCACGTGTAGTTTGAAGTTGTTTTGCTTCTTTCTCTGCTGCCAGTCTTTCTTGTCTTTCCTCCTTCTCGCGTGTAGCTTGAAGACGTTTCTCTTCTTTTTGCTGCAACTGGAATCACTGAACTCCTGTTTTGCCCAACTGTTAAGTTCTGCACCAGTCAAACTAGTCTTCTCCCCCAAGACCACGTAATATTGAAGTGTAGATATCTGGTCCTACCTGTATAATAAGCTATCTAGCTGAAATAAAATAGCGAAGAGGAAAGCAAAGGAATATTCTTGTCTTGCTGAAGAATTTCGAAAAATTTACAATAATGTTGCTCAAGGAACAGATTCGAATGTATATACTGTAGTATCAACCGTCGACAAAATATCACCTTAATTACAATCAATAGTGTAAAGTTGACGACTACAAAAAAAAATTAGCACACTTATTGCAATATAACTATTCTAAACGTGACATATGTAAACCAAAGAAATTATTATGGAAAAATCTATTTAGTATAAAGAATATATAACACTAGACAATCAACAATGACAGAAGATGACTAACGATTGACGTAAATACATATTTCCGTTCATAAAAGACAATAATACTTTCACAGAAATTTGACGTAAAATACCCTCTCTTACTACTACACTTATTAAAACTGTCACCGACCGTTAGGGTGTTTCTATTGAAATAGACAGAAATCCCTATCCAAGAGTTTGCCGACAGTCTCTAGAAATTATGGCTCGTTATAAGATTGTCTAAAGGGATGGTCCCGATAGAAGAGACTGGGATTCACTTGGTAGACAAAGGCAGAAGGTGAAGAACACTCGTGTATGTAGGAAGACCTAACACGAATGTCTAGTTTATCTGTCGGTGATCCTTCGTCATTTGATGAAGCCCCCTGTTTTAAATACTTTCACGCACTCACGCGCACGCCTTGCGTTCAAATGATCACGAAGGGAGTACGTGGGTACAAGTATAAAACAATAATACTCTTTAATAGTAAAAGAGATAATGAAAATTGTCGTTCAAGTGGTGAACTATGACAGTTACAATTATGTTACAGGTACAAAAATAAAACAGTTTTCTGATGCTTAGCTAGATCGCATATCATCATTCACACCATCCAGACAGTGACACACTCAGAACACATGTAGACACAGAGTCACCTGAGACAATCTGATCTCTGTTAGGAATAGTGCTGGCTTTCGGTTGTATTATGTCTTGGAGTCGACCCTGGCATTCGACAGGTGTACGATGCTCCTCCGGATTCCAGGTTCCGTCTCCACTAGTTGGTGGCTCAAAGTTTCGGTAACCGGACCGGTTAGGTGTCAGCAGTATCAGCAGCGAGGCTCCTTAAATCAAACAAACAGTTGCAGACTCCTTAGTGTCTTGACAATAACAATGTGTCTGAGTGTTGGTGTTGTGTGTCTGTTGTGTATGTGTCAGATGCAGAACAGGAATAAAACAATTCCTCTCTGCTATTCTGTATCAAAAGCAAAGGCCAATAGTTCTTATCAGCTTGGCTATACCTTGTATGACATGATGATACAAGGTGAAAAAGGGTCCAGAAGTGGACACATTCTAAGACCACATGGTCCATTGGAATAGAACATGTAGACAAATCTTTGTTTGAAAAAAAACATTACAAAATGTACATGGTTGTAAAACTTGAAGTGACTCATATGCAATAATTACTGGTGTATTCCTTAACACCATGGTGAGGAAGTCCTGGGCAGCCAGGATGTTTCCCTAGATAGCTAAGGAAAGGCCAACAATAATTCAACCTAATCCCACATCAGTCATTAGGCATAAAGCAATCAAGTGTCGCCATGAAGTCGTGAGGTATACCCCACAGAATATACGAGCTAAAAGATAAGAAGGCCAGCAGGCAAGCAAGAGGGCTGAGATATTCCAGGCATTGGGCTTTAGGATGTCTCAGTTATCCCTTGTTGAGTTATTTACTCCCCAAATTCTGATTCCTCACCACATAGTATTTGCTTTGAACCTATGACCGTCAGTGTCGTGTAGTTCAGCATGGCGGTGAATCAGGGGTAAGCAAATTTATGTTTGAATATAAATCGCCTAGTAATATTGCTGGCATGTGAGAATCATGTTCCACATGTCTCTTCTACTTCTGCCCACATGGCAAAATCATGTTATCATATTTTCAACAAAATATACACGTAAATACATTCACAAAATGCATATGAAAATAATCAGTAAGGTTTATACATTATATCTATATATTTTTATCTATAAATATATCTAGGCCTCACATGTTTTCTCTCAATGTCTCCCCTTTCCAATACCACGTTTCATAAATATACATGGTCGGGAAAGTTTTGGGTTTTCCCAATATCAGAATATAAATGTGTACACACTTCTTACTATAATCGTAATTATTATGTTACTACACTCACCCCCAGTCTTATTGCAGCAATAAAGATCGGTTTTGGTATAATCTACCAAGGATGCAACTGGATATGGCAGCTCATCTCATGCAAGGTCTGCTTAGCACAGCAGCTATAGTCATTGTGAACCGGCCGGAAGTGGTTAGTCACAATTTCCGGTGCAGCCGTACTATTAGCATATCGCTGTTTTCCCGTTGCTAGGGAGTGACGGCCATATACTTGGTATTAATGATAAGGGTAGTAAAACAGGGGATTTCCCTTGTGACATCATTTGATGACGTGAAAATATGTGCTGTCCCCAATAGTACAGTGTGTAGTTTTAGTGCAGCAAATGTCTGCGTCGCCAATATGACGTCATTATTAGTAATTTAGCTGCCGTACTGAATCCAGAATGTAAATTAGGAATTCCACTAACGTAGTAGTGGTGGTGTTTGCATAGTGATCTAGACTCATCCCGTCACATATGCCGCCCCTAGAGAAAAGTACGGCTCAGCGAACTTTTAGGGTGGATGAGCCTAGATCGACTATGCATTCTCACCATAGTTTATATCTGAACCAATTGTTCCCCTCTAGAGAAGGATCTATTAGACTTCTTTCGACTCCGGGGCTGGCTTGGTACTTTGGTATGACCTGGCGTTTCTCCAGATAAGTTTAGTGAGGATCCAGTCAGAGGTGGGTATGGAAAGCTAAGAGGTTCTTCCCTCCTCCCTACTTTCTGAACAACATTTAGAGCTACCAGATGTACTGGTCGTTCTTTTGCTCTGTCATAATATTTGCGGAGCAATTTAATGTGGTAGATTTTCATCTTACCTTTCATGAAGATTTTATATTTGGTGTTGGACACTTTCTCCATTATGGGGAATGGTCCTTGCCACTCAGTCTCCTTATTAGTCCCACTAGATCTTAAGAGTAACACTTTGTCCCCTACCGCTAGCGAACGTTTAGAGGAAGAAAATTTTCCTCTCTGGGGAGTCTTCCTAGCACTAGGAAGTTGGTTACAGCCAGGTGTTAGAGTTGGGATATGGGTCAGTGCACTGCCTACTATCATGGGAGTGGATGGTTCCCCTAAATAAACATATTTACTTCCCAGTATTATGTCATAGATAGGATCAGTCATCACTGCTGCCGATATAGTTCCCTTTACAAATCTAGAGTTAACTAACACTTGGGCTATTGGTAAAGTTAGGGTAGGCGAACTTCTTGTCGCACCCATAACTTCAACCATGTTTTGCGTCAACTGACCAGGTTTTACTAAGTGTGATGCTATTATGGCATCATACGTTAAACCCGTATCATGGAGACACTCGACCAACTGTCCATTGACATTGATCTTCTCTACCACTCGATGTCCTCTCATTTCGGGAGGCGGTGGTAGTGTAGTGGTTTTCTTCCCTACCGAGAAGCAAGCCGCAATCTGGGGTTTTGCTCTGCGCTTGCAGTCTGCCGTACTGTGGGAATTATTATGACAATTCGTGCAGTATGGTTTTCTAGCCCCAGATGTGGTTTGTTTTTTGTTATGCTGCTGCTGAGGTTGCCTCTGGTCTGCTGGTATATTGCTATGGGTTTGTCCCTGATTGGTTGGAGGTGGGTTCTGTTGAGGTTGGGGAGGTTGCGTTGGGACCGAGTCCCCATGGGCAGTCAGATATCTTTCAGCCAAGACTATCATTTCCTCCAGTGTTTGTGCCCCTTGTTCAACGATGAAAGTTTCCATCGGCTTCGACATACAGTTCCTCAGCTGCTCACACAAAACCATCTCCCGCAAGCCCGCATAGGAGTGTTCATACTCTCCCAATGTCTCCCATTTACAGAGATAACTCTGCAGACGAGCGGACAATTGTGAGAATGACTCACCCCTCAGACGTCTTGCGGTTCGGAATTTCCGCTGATAAGCAGCTGAGGTTAACTCATATCTCTTCAATAAAGCCGATTTCAAACTTTCATAAGAAGTGTTCATGGCCTGGAGGTAGTCCCTGAAAGACTACATACGCTTGTCCCCTCAGTGCCTGAGAAAGCTTCAAGTTCCAGTGTTCCCTAGCCAACCCAAATGACTCAGCTAATTTCTCGAATTTCTGAAGGTAACTATCCAATTGTTCCTGATTTTCCTCGAACGGCATCAAAGGAAAACTCATAGGACCCACATGAGAAGTCGAATGTAGCTGGGTTTCAATGCTGGGTGCCGGAGAGCTGGCGTTAGAACAGGTTGCTGATAGAGCTTGGTTTTCTAGCTCTTTCATCCTAAACTCATGCTGTCGGATTTTTTCATTTTCCTGTAACTGCCTAAGTTCTTTCTCAGCCTCGATTTTCTTAAGTTCTGTCGCTGCTTCCAGTTTCTTAAGCTCGAGTTCATGCCTACGTATTTTATCTTCCCTGTCTTCTTTCCTTAACTCCCTCTCCATATCATGGACATATTTGGCTGCTTCGGGCTCCGATAACCCCATAGCTACCGCTGCTGCGTGCAAATCTGCTGATGAACTCATGACTGAGTTTTGACTGAGAGGGTGAGTGATCAGTGGACTACAATTTCTATATCAATATTATACTACTTCCCAATTCAAGTTATACTAATACAATTGCAATAATTTACAAATCTTATTAGTACATACACAAAAATGGTTAGTACAAACAATGATACAAAACACACTTTCACTCTCTCAATCGAATGGAAACAACTAATTACAGAGTTTCCTAAACTACTCTACCCTTTACTGAGATGAGAAAAAAAAATTTTTGTACCAAGTAACACAATTTATTAGAAATATTATTTCTAATTAGCTGGGTAGATCCCGGACCGAGACCACAGTTGTCACCGACCGTTAGGGTGTTTCTATTGAAATAGACAGAAATCCCTATCCAAGAGTTTGCCGACAGTCTCTAGAAATTATGGCTCGTTATAAGAATGTCTAAAGGGATGGTCCCGATAGAAGAGACTGGGATTCACTTGGTAGACAAAGGCAGAAGGTGAAGAACACTCGTGTATGTAGGAAGACCTAACACGAATGTCTAGTTTATCTGTCGGTGATCCTTCGTCATTTGATGAAGCCCCCTGTTTTAAATACTTTCACGCACTCACGCGCACGCCTTGCGTTCAAATGATCACGAAGGGAGTACGTGGGTACAAGTATAAAACAATAATACTCTTTAATAGTAAAAGAGATAATGAAAATTGTCGTTCAAGTGGTGAACTATGACAGTTACAATTATGTTACAGGTACAAAAATAAAACAGTTTTCTGATGCTTAGCTAGATCGCATATCATCATTCACACCATCCAGACAGTGACACACTCAGAACACATGTAGACACAGAGTCACCTGAGACAATCTGATCTCTGTTAGGAATAGTGCTGGCTTTCGGTTGTATTATGTCTTGGAGTCGACCCTGGCATTCGACAGGTGTACGATGCTCCTCCGGATTCCAGGTTCCGTCTCCACTAGTTGGTGGCTCAAAGTTTCGGTAACCGGACCGGTTAGGTGTCAGCAGTATCAGCAGCGAGGCTCCTTAAATCAAACAAACAGTTGCAGACTCCTTAGTGTCTTGACAATAACAATGTGTCTGAGTGTTGGTGTTGTGTGTCTGTTGTGTATGTGTCAGATGCAGAACAGGAATAAAACAATTCCTCTCTGCTATTCTGTATCAAAAGCAAAGGCCAATAGTTCTTATCAGCTTGGCTATACCTTGTATGACATGATGATACAAGGTGAAAAAGGGTCCAGAAGTGGACACATTCTAAGACCACATGGTCCATTGGAATAGAACATGTAGACAAATCTTTGTTTGAAAAAAACATTACAAAATGTACATGGTTGTAAAACTTGAAGTGACTCATATGCAATAATTACTGGTGTATTCCTTAACACCATGGTGAGGAAGTCCTGGGCAGCCAGGATGTTTCCCTAGATAGCTAAGGAAAGGCCAACAATAATTCAACCTAATCCCACATCAGTCATTAGGCATAAAGCAATCAAGTGTCGCCATGAAGTCGTGAGGTATACCCCACAGAATATACGAGCTAAAAGATAAGAAGGCCAGCAGGCAAGCAAGAGGGCTGAGATATTCCAGGCATTGGGCTTTAGGATGTCTCAGTTATCCCTTGTTGAGTTATTTACTCCCCAAATTCTGATTCCTCACCACATAGTATTTGCTTTGAACCTATGACCGTCAGTGTCGTGTAGTTCAGCATGGCGGTGAATCAGGGGTAAGCAAATTTATGTTTGAATATAAATCGCCTAGTAATATTGCTGGCATGTGAGAATCATGTTCCACATGTCTCTTCTACTTCTGCCCACATGGCAAAATCATGTTATCATATTTTCAACAAAATATACACGTAAATACATTCACAAAATGCATATGAAAATAATCAGTAAGGTTTATACATTATATCTATATATTTTTATCTATAAATATATCTAGGCCTCACATGTTTTCTCTCAATGTCTCCCCTTTCCAATACCACGTTTCATAAATATACATGGTCGGGAAAGTTTTGGGTTTTCCCAATATCAGAATATAAATGTGTACACACTTCTTACTATAATCGTAATTATTATGTTACTACACTCACCCCCAGTCTTATTGCAGCAATAAAGATCGGTTTTGGTATAATCTACCAAGGATGCAACTGGATATGGCAGCTCATCTCATGCAAGGTCTGCCTTAGCACAGCAGCTATAGTCATTGTGAACCGGACGGAAGTGGTTAGTCACAATTTCCGGTGCAGCCGTACTATTAGCATATCGCTGTTTTCCCGTTGCTAGGGAGTGACGGCCATATACTTGGTATTAATGATAAGGGTAGTAAACCAGGGGATTTCCCTTGTGACATCATTTGATGACGTGAAAATATGTGCTGTCCCCAATAGTACAGTGTGTAGTTTTAGTGCAGCAAATGTCTGCGTCGCCAATATGACGTCATTATTAGTAATTTAGCTGCCTACTGAATCCAGAATGTAAATTAGGAATTCCACTAACGTAGTAGTGGTGGTGTTTGCATAGTGATCCAGACTCATCCCGTCACAAAAACAAGACAACGATTATGTGTTGTTACCCGTGAGATCAATATAAATAATATAAATACCTTCGTACTGACCTGATGAATACCAACACTTAAACGCTTTCTTGAATAATCAAGTTCCCTTAACTATTTTAGAAATTTCCAACCTCCCACACTATCAATTTTGAGTTGACTTTGTCATCATTAATTAGTTAGCACCTAATTAAACAACAATGTACAACAACCAACAATTACAATTCATGCTGGCCTTGTTGCATAATTTGGTTAAATACTATGTAGTCCTCTTATGATGAGTGTGTGGAATGACGGTTGACGTTGCAATTACATGTCCGTAAATGCTCACGTAACGACTTGGTGTTCGGTCCCAATTTCCAGAGTCGACTTGCTCGGTGTTGAAGAATCCTCGAAGAGTACCAATATGTCCTGGTGCAAGTGTGTGTGTGTCGTCCTGTCTTCCTTGTTGAGTGTGGGTAGTTGTCCAATATGTAAACAATGATGTTGATGTAATGTCCTTCAGAATGTTATCGGTGTCCTCAAGTCTTTCATGATGCTATACTTCATGAAATACAAAATGTCCGTGACTTCGTTGACTGTTGTGTTGCAGAAAATCATCACCCACGTAATCTAATTGTGTACGTTGTAGTGATTGTCATTGTAAAATCGTATACGTATTGTCAGAGTTAATTCCAGTGGTGTGACGTATGCTGTGATGAAGGAGTAGTTGTTCTGTTGGAATAATGTCCTACTGTCTATGTTGAAGTTGTAGATAATGTAACACCACTATCAGACAAGCGTTTCAAATTCTTAGCACTCTATAAAAATATCTCTACTTATAGCGCAGTGTCCAGATATGGCCTACTCACTTTCTGATATATATATAACCATATCGAGTATGTACTTCATCTCTTGCTCTCAATCTGTGTATCATAATTAATTAGTTTCCTGAGGCATCGCTGTGTATATTAATTATGGAGATCTTAAACTATGACTGTTGTTTCGACACTTCCGAATTTCAAAATAGATATCACAATGTTTATTCTTGACATCAGCTGTTATGATCGTATCTTCACTTCCGTGCAACAATGTGCGCGTACTGTTTGAAACTTCTAATGTGCAAATCACCGTGCAATCAATGAATTGGTGGTAAATTCCATTTAATTTTGCATATAATATGTTACTTGTGTCAATTTACAATTATATTTACTGTGTTGATAACTGTGTCCTTCAATAACTGTATTGGTATTCGAGCACTTTACTTTCTAAGATCATACACTCACATTCTTCACTCAACTAAACTTTGCTGACATCTTTGACGTGTATATATTTGCGCGATCTTGTCCTCTATGCTGCACCTTGCGTTACAATGACTTCCTGTGTGCAACTTAAACTTTTGAGTGCGCTTTTCTCGGCTGACATGGCGGGAAATTCATGTTGACATTTCACTCAATCAATCTATTCAAGTCCGGAGAGCTCCCACATCAGCTGTAATGTAACTTCAGCAATCTCAAACAAGTCGAACATGAAACTATCGTCAACTCGTAAAATGAGAAACATTACCTGAACTTCTGGAAAACAATGCGAAAACAAACTGATGCAATCCAGTCGAATAACATCACACATTTAATAGTGTGCAGTATACAATAATAGGCTATAAACTGCCCTGTTTTCTTCAGGGGCGGCGTTTACTTATATGTCTGAACAATCCCCTAATACATCCAATTCTCTTTGGCGCGAAGTTATCTATTTCTATGTTCCAAATTCAGGATGCTTGGTCTAGGTTCTGTGCTTGCGGCCTTCCATTGATCGTTTCTTCGTCAACAAGTTTCTTTCCCGTTATTCATGTTGTGGCATGCACTCAATGCTTATCACGTGCCTAAGAACATAACAGAAATGCTTGTGCAGTATTTCTTAGGCTTCTATCTTCGGTTCTCGACTAAAACGTTCATGACCAGATGGATTGACCTGTAAGTGGGTATTGTCATGGGATTACGATTTTGCCGATACTGTTTGTCATGGCCATGCAGGTCATACTGGATGCGGCATCCGAATGTGCACACAGTCCGAAACTTATTGAAGGGCAGAACACGCCACCGCTAAAGGCCTTCATGGATGATACGACAATGCTGGCACCGAAGGATAGTGATGTTCGCAGCATTCTCCTCAGACTGGACGGTCTGATTCGCTGGTGCAGGATGAGATTCAAGCTGAGGAAATCGAGAAGCCTGTCAATTATGAAGGGCAAGGCGGTGGAAAGGGTGCTTGTGGTAGCTGGACAAGTGATTCCCACGGTGTTGGCGGAACCCGTGAACAGTCTCGGTCATGTCAACCCTGACGGACAGGAACTCGGTGGTGGAAATACAACAATGCTGATGAACGGCCTGAATACCATCGACAAAACCAGGCTGATAGGCAAGTTCAAAATCTGGGTCCTCCAATTTATGCTCATTCTGAAGCTCCTGTGGCCTCGCTGATATATGATATTGGCGTGACCACAGTGAGCACCATGGAGGGCAAGGTAAGCAGGTACATGAGACAGTGGCTTGGAGTACCCACATGCCTCACGACTGTTACATTGTATTGTAAGCATAGCAAACTCGTCCTGTTCTGGTCCCTTGTGGAAGAGTTTAAAGCCAGGCTCGAGATGATGCTGTGCGAGCCTCCAGACAACAGTCAGTGCTTCGGTTCCCACCTTGAAGATGGGAAGGAAGTGGAAAGTCATCAGCACAGTTGAGAGAGTTGACTGCGTTGACTCTTGCTCACTGGAGGTTCGATCCAGATGATCTACAACAACCTACGCATTAAGCTCATGTTCAGTTTATGGGAGATGGCTCAGCACATAAAATGTTGATGGTCTGTCTGTACCCTCAAAGATATTACCTCTCCATCAATTAGGCGATCTCACTGACAGCCTATATCATAGTCATGACAGACACTAGTGTTGGCGTAACGCTCCTGTACGTTCGGTCGACCAACTTTCGACCTGCGTAAGCGGCGGCTAACAATACAGACGGATCGTTCCATCCGGACTGTAACAGTGTCTCCATACTCGCTTAGTTTCCTCAAGCTTTGCATCCTGGGATCCGCGGTATCGTCCTCGATTGACAGAATCGTCTTCCCCAAAACCCCTGGACTTCTGCTTCCAGGACCATCTCGGTTGATATTGAATCTGGTCAACCAATCGTCGGTTGGAGTCTCTGGTATCTCGCACCGTTCCCGACGTTACCCACCCCTTCTGAACTGGGCTACTAGCAAATGTTTCACTATGCGCCTCTCCCTGGCGTGTGATTCCCATCCCCCCCCCCATCTTCGTCTGGAAAATCGGACCTGCCCCATACATTTCCATAGGCCCTCCTATGTAGTGCTTGGGATTGTTGGTCTCCCTCTGGACCCGTAACTCTTTTTCCAATGACTGCCATTACTATAAGGTGAGAAGACTTGTCATCGGATCTCTCCTCACATTTCTGAAGGAGATGCCTAGGGAGACTTTTCAGTTCTCCCCCGATCCAGATTCCATAGGTGGTCTTGGACACAACCTTTACCATAGGATAAGGTCCTTG
This sequence comes from Cepaea nemoralis, assembly GCA_014155875.1. NCBI lineage: Eukaryota > Metazoa > Mollusca > Gastropoda > Stylommatophora > Helicidae > Cepaea > Cepaea nemoralis. Next base: position 174,627 of record JACEFZ010020250.1, read on the forward strand.
CCATCCTACTTGGAGTATATTAGTCTCTGCTGGACCCCACACCACTACTTTGTCTCCTACCTTAAGAGCTACTTTACTCTTCGTCCGATTTTTGGGTGGTGCCTTCTGGCACTCTGGGCAAGACTTAACTAACCGGCGTACATCCCCGGTCATTCCTAGGCCAGCAATAATGGCAGGAAATCTGCTGCAATGTCTCTCTGACACCCATATGTCGATTCCCGGATATCTGACTACCGGATATGGTGTGCCCGCTTTAGAAGAATGTGGAATATGCTCGTGAAGTTTGTCTCCCCTTCCAGCTTTCGGTAGAGCAGCCGATTCCACAGGAAGTACCACCCCCGTTTGTGTGGGTTAACACTTTATTGCAGCTTCTTGTAGCAAGGACGCAATGTTGTGTCCTTCCTCTGGGCAGTATGCAATTCTCCTGGTACGGGGTTGGTGCTTAGTGTATCTGCCTCTTCTTCCTTACCTTGGGATCCAGTAGCTAATGCTCCCAGGTGGGCGGGTTGGTTGGGAACCCCCAAGAACACGTATTTTATACTAAGGATAACGGGAAATAGGGGATCCGATAATACAGCTGCTGGAGTGATGCCCGTGACATACCTGGACTTAATCTCCACCTTGGCGATTGGCAACGTCATGGCAGATGCACTCTTCATTGCTGGCTTGTATCTCAATGGTCTCCCCTGTGAGTTGATCTGGGTGTACCAGGCTGGCATCAATACGGTCTAGTCCAGTGTCATAGAAACAGTTAACCTGCTAGCCATTGACTTTGATCAGTTCGACCACAGGTGGCCTATCTTGGTCCAGGGTTCCTTTGACGACCTTGACTTTTCCGGTGGCGGCCGCCCTTGGAGCCACGAGGCAGGCCGCAAAGTGAGAGCTTTTCATTTTCGATTTGCAGTCTTTCGTGTTGTGAGAGGGCGACTTGCAGATCGAACACCACCTTTCAGACCACTGTAGTTTCGGTGGAGAGTTGGGTGGGCTCTGTCTCCCATCCTTCGTCTTCTCTGGACTCTTCTCTGAAGTGTTTGCTTAAGGTTCCACTGTCTTGCCTTCTGAGCTTTTGTTTTTCTTTCGGTTCATGTTTCTCCTGACCTTTGGTGGTTGGTGTACCGGTTTCTCCAGCTTCACCATGGACCTCAACGAATCTTTCCGCTAACTTATTCACCACATCAATCCGTTCCGCCCCTTGTTCTCCCAAGAATGTCTTAAGAGGGTCCAACATTTGCTGTCGCATCTGGTCGACTATCATGAGCTCTTCCAGACTCTCATAGTCATGCGTGAACCCCGCTAAATCCATTCATCTTTTGGAGATAGGATTTCAGACGCAGACTGTAGGCGGCGAATAACTCCCCTTTCTCTCGTTTCTCTGATCGAAGCTTCTTCCGATAAGTGTGTGACGTAATCTCGTAGTGTTTAAGTAAAGCTGTTTTCAACTCGTCGTAGTTGTTCTCGTGCCCTGGAGGCAGGCGGGAGTAAACCTCATAACCCGTGCTACGTAATCCCTGGGACAATTTAAGACACCATTTGTCTCAATCTAGACCCATAGCGACAGACATTGCTTCAAAGCGTTGTTAGTATTAGTCTATTTTTTCTTTGTCTTCCTCATAGACAGCCAAAGGAAACTTCATGGCATGGTAACTAGTCCACTCCTGGTGTGTGAACCATTGGGAGAGGATTCTCCTACTGCCCCGTCAGTTTCTCCCTTAGATGGTGCCCTGAGCTCAAGTTCCCGCATTCGGTACTCATGCTCTCTTTTCTGAACTTCTTGCTTAGCTTCGAATCTCTTAGCTAGCTTGCTTAGCTTCGAGTCTCTTAGCAGCCTGCTCAGCTTCAAGTTCCATTTTTTTAGTGGCTTGCTAAGTCTCTATCTTTTTTTGGTCTCCAACTCCATATTTTTTAGCTCCAACTCGGCCTTTCGATCTTCTCTTTCTGCTTGATGGAAATCTCTCTCCACCCTTTGTATAAACTCTGATAGTGCAGGACCCGACAAGCCCATTCCTTCACCCTTTGCCCTAATTTCTGCCATATGTAGTTTGGGAGTCTCCATATTTAGAGAAGGTGAGTCAGCAGGTTGAGTGTGAAGTCCCCAAAGCAATATATAGATACTCAATATCTATATATGACACCACAGAGCACACCACAAAACAATCTTTCAATGACAAGAGTAGAATTCGGACCAAAGACCTATGTAGACTTGTAAAGTGTGAACAGGTATGATATGTGTCTTAACACCTATGAGCATTCCCCCTATCTGGATCCTTACCATTCCGGCTTTACACTTATTAATGTGATGTCACCATCCCGTACAACGTGCCCCCATAAATGTCACTTGTTGTCCTTGGGGGGGGGGGGGGGAAGAGAAATCAACAAGCACACTTTTTTTAATTCATTATCATCAGCTTGGGAATCTGCCGGACCTTTGTCTACACACCCCCTTTCGATCTCTGGATCACTATCTCACTCACTTCTTACCATAGGACACCACCCCTTTTCATATTCTTCCAGAACATACCCACACAACTCTGGCTTCTAACAAATGACAAAAACATTTAATAGAGCAAAGTGGTACGTGTGTGCAATGTATGTGTATAGAACGTCTGTAGTATAGTCTATCGTGTATGCGAGATGAGATCAGTCTGTTCAGGATCTTTCATCATAGTGTCCGACCATACCACAACACAACACAGCAAGTTCAGAGGGACCTCACCAAATGAAGCGGCTCTCCGGCCAGGGGTCGACTTCTTCCAGTTGATCTTGGATATTCCGAATGCCTGGTCACTAATGTTGAATGTGATAGAACACTATCCCTGAGTTCGAACACCTGATATGTCTTTATAAATCCAGTGATATAGGAACACTTTTATATATCACACAAAATCTCCAACCTTCTGTCTCATTGGACACTGTTACTGAATGATTCTCTTCACTGTTCAAAAGTCTATAGTACTACAGTCATGGCTACGTAAAGTGTTTATAGTTCATTAAAATCAGCTATTTTGGGGAACTAAATCACTGACAAAATAGCCTTTTCATGTTAAACACCCTTGGCTCAACCGAGACCATGATTTGTGGAATGGTGTCCCATTGCAGAGGCCATTTAGCAAACTGCTCTCGGTGTTACTGCCATTGTCCACCTCTCTGAGTTGTCCTTAAGTTCTCATATACAGTAGAACCTTATGTAAGCTATTCCGGTCTAGAATTGGAATCACAAATTCACATCATGGACAAATGTCCGTCGCCTTTAAACAACACGGGACACTGTGGTTCCTTTTCTCCATTAGAACCGGAACAGATCCACATACCCTATCGTTTTCGAACCATCCTACACACTGATTGTAAACTGTTTTTCCACTGCCGAGAAACGTGTGTCGTAATGAGGTCACTGCCTTGGCCACAACAGGTGTCGAGAAACTCACTTTCTCTCATTCTCAGATCGGGTAAACAACATACCGACTTATTCTTCTTTGATCAGGGAAATCCTTCCCCTGCACTCAAAGAATTCTGGTCGGCGTAGCGTCTGTCATCTATCAGTCTGATCGTCATCTCCAGTGGTTCCGTGACACCGCCATATACTCCACATAAGGTTTTCAGTTTCCTCTTTCTCCACCTGGTCCCAGAACGTGACATGTGATACCACTAGAAAACTTTGTTACAAATGTCCAGTCCCTTTGCTTGTATCTGAACCTGGTCACTTCTGGACCCAGAGCAGACACCATAGCCTTTCAGTCTTGCCATTCCTTAGTGTCTGCACAGGGTGTTGTGTTATTTCCTTTGTGTTTTTAAATCCTGGTGTATTGAGTTATTCGCTCTTGCCATTCCTTAGTGTCTGCATTGGGTGTTTTGTTATTGCCGGTTGTGATTGTAAATCCTGGTGTATTGGGTTATTTACTCTTGGGCAAACTGTTGAAATCAGCAACTGGCACCAACTTGGTTTCATCCTTGAAGATAAATAACACCTCGTCCTAAGCATGCTCATGACTGAGTGGGCAGAAATGGATTGACAGTGGCAGACACAAGAATATCTTCCACCAGGTCAGCATCGCATTGGGCAAAGAATGTAGAATGTGATGTAATGGATTCACAGAAATGAAGGTCTAAGAGCTGGTGGATGAAGATTGCTGACAGAGAGGTCAAAATAATGTACACCGCTGGTTCTGTGAAATGTGGAGATAAGTCTGGAGGGAATCCTGGGCTAGAGTTGGGGAAAGGTTTCTGCTGAACATAATGCAGCCCCAAAGTCTACAACCTCAAGTATTATGATCGATGTGGCTATCAAGCACTTAAGCCATCAGAACAATCATAGTGACATTGCATAGATTTCTAAATGGACAGATGTGGCATGAAATGTTACAAAGCATAGGCACTTCTCTCTCATGAAAACTTCCATGGGTGTACTGTCTTGGTCATGCTGGAGTGTAGGCAATGATCCAACAGATCTGTTGCTTTCAAGAGCATTATTAGATGGAACACACAAGGCAGCCAATCTGAAGACTATGAATGACTGCTAGTTGAAGATGTAATAACAGATGAAACAACATGCCATGAGTTGTGTCGGATAAATAGTTGATGGCTCAACCCCAAAAGAGATCAAGGATCCAGAGTTCTTTTTTCTCAATGTGATCCTGCCCGTTAAAATTAATTTAGCTGTTACTGGCTCAATGATTTGAGACCATTAAATAGAGTTTTGGAGAACCAAGGAATACCTCAAGGAAAAAATGAAATTTTCACTGAGTATCCCAAATGTCCTTAAGGATGGTTCCTTGCCTCTCCTCTACCAACTAAATAATTAATCTAGGGTAATTACTTACAACAATTTTACTATGACATGAGAACTCTCAAAAGAGAAAATAACCCGTAATTTTCATCGTTTATTATATCTATATAAATGAAGTTGTTGCATATACATGTAATAACAACAACAATCAATGCAGTACAATTACCTGATTATTTACATATTCATCTCTAACTAATTATCTATCTCGTGGCTGTGCCACTGTATCATACATGGTCCTCAGAGTCGTATCCGGTTTCAATTATAATTATTGGGCCTCTTTTGCTAGCCTAATTCTAATATGTGGAAAGAAACTGGGTACACCCTTGTTGGTTTCCCATCCAGTTCTTGGATCTCGGTAGCATTCAGTCAGTGTAGAATATTCTGGAGAGTTATTTGTTTCCCCCCGGTTTTATTTAATCTTTTGGCTCACTGTGTTTCTGCCACACCATACCTAGGAAAAAGGATATTTAATACCTGTCCTGGAAAGATGGTGACAATTGGAGGAAGTTGCTGTGGAATAGTATTTGGCCTCACTATTTCAGCTGCCTCACTCAGTTAAGTGGCTACTGCATTCAGTCAAGCTGCTATTACTACTTTCACAAAGTGCTGCATTCACAAAGTCAGGTCTGGATAAGGACGACTACCTGAAATTTTAGCATCCATCATAAATCTAAAATTATCAATATGAACATCAGAACTGAAATGTTCTATATTTTTCTCAAGAACATCACAAAGAAAATACATAAAAGAATTGTGATCCTAGGAAAATAAACAGTGGAATGTAAAGAGTCTTGGTGCTCTCAAATAGTTATCCACAACATAATTGGTTGCTCTCCATTCCATCTTCCATTATATGGTGTTCAAGTTTTAGACTAGCAGATGTGCAGTTTCATCTTCACCTAAGCCTGTCCTCAGGTCTAACGGTTAAGTAATACCTTGATTGATTTGGAATTGACAACTATTTTTCCCATCCCATTCTGTACCTAGTTAATTCTCTTCTTCATCTTTTCCTATTCAAGAAAAAGGGTCTCATACATTAAGGGCTTTTAAAAATCAGTCCCATTTCAATGAGTATTTGCTTATAAACAATATAAGCACATTATGGTATCATTCTTGTATAGCATTTAGGTGTATTCTTCTTCATTAAATGCTTCAAGTGAGATATTTTCTTCCATTCTCATGGATGTAATATTTATTATCAACATCATCATGGTTTCCTTATATCATTGTATTTACAATCATTATCATTATTATCATGCTGATTATAATCATTACATCATTCTATCATTATCAACATCATCATCATCCTTGTAGTACATTATTATCAATACACTAGACCATATGTGTTAACAAGAGTGACATGAACTACAAAGTGGGATTTGTCTTAAATTACAAACACGGATGCTGGTAGTATGCGTAATGTATGATTTTGGTTGTGTCGTGCTTAGCACACAAAACTAGATGATTATAGCATGAATGATATTTTATACGAAGTGTTGTTATGCGCCGGAGTGTACTAAATTATTATTTACTTTATGGGTTACGCGAACCAGTTCTCTGGTGATAGTCATGGCATTCACATCAAAGTTGCCGGCTATCCTGAGATTGACTGTTGGCCTATACTCCCTCTCTCTCAGCCTGTAACTTCACTCACTCACTCAAACTCCTCATGCATCAGTCAACATATCCATCTTTGCATGTGGGGTCAATTCACTCATCTCAGACATCATTCATATGTATGGATGATCATTTCACTCAGTCTATAGACACATTCATATTGGTATGGGTGATCATATATGAATCATTCATCACACATCCTTCATACTGGCATGTAAGGTGGGTAATTATACTTATGTGATTTCCCAATGATAACTTAAAATGTTTACAATCATTGATATCACAATGAAATATCTCCTTTCACAATCACTCATCATACACATCATATCTGTAGGAATGACAAGTATGCCTATGTAGGTGCTTTACACAGAATACATTCACATCTGTTTAACAATGATGAAATACACATGACACAAGCATGTTCTTCAATGACATAGACATGTGATCATTAGGCACACTTATGAAATTCACCCAGGATTTAGCAACATGAAATCCATGAGTCACCACATGCTCTCATCAAATACATACAATTTATGTGATATACTCTAATGCACATTCAGGCATTACGAATTATAATAATTCTTGCAAGGCGGTTGATTACGCACTATTATGTGGCACAAATATTATTATTCCCCATGGTTGCCAACATTGAAATACATTTACCTCACCAATTGGGTGCTTTAACGCAACACACACAATTATGATCGCTGTAGAATCTATTTGGTTCTCATGTGTTAAAGAATTACAAGAAAGCTATTTTTTTGTCTCTGTGCTCATGTCAAAAAGTAAATTTACTGACTATTGTGCTCAAATCTACTTGACTATACACTAATTTCTCTATCAGTGCTGGCACAGGTAAACTAGTTTAAAATCTTACCAGTGGGCACATGTACCATATGTCCTTACCACTGCACTAAGAATTCTGAGTTTTCTTAAGTTTTAAGTTACCACTCTAATTCATTGTAGATTGAGTTTCATGCTTAAGAAATAAAATGTATAACATGTGTCTAATGTTTTATACATTAACTAAGTTGTTTAGCTGGGAGAAAATAAAACACTAGTTTTCTCCTAATGTACAGATTATCTTATGACTATGATAACTGAGTATAATATTATTTAGTTTCTACTAGATTAATTTCCTAAGAACTCACCATTCTAAATCATTGTAGATTGAGTTGCTTAAGAAATAAAATGTATAGCTTGGACTAATGCTTATACATTACATCAGTTGTTTACTTTGGGAGAAAATAAAACTCACTATGGTTATCCTTAATGAATAGTTTATCTATAAACTATAACAATTAAATATATTATAATTAACTTCTTAAGAACTCACCACACGTGTTCAACAAGTCGACTTACCAACTCTTCTTCTGGGAAAAAGACTCACACTAATCTAAGATTTAAAATAAATTAAATATGGTGTTTACCTTATTTATCAGAATTACTTCAACATGTCGACACGTTTCATGATCTGAATGAGATGCAATTTCTCACAAGCGATGTCGTAGGCTGAGGATTTTGTTCTCTCGTGAATTTTGAAACTCTCTCACTCCTTCCGCTGTTTCAGGTCTTATGTCTCATGCTGGCTGATGAACAAACAGGCCATGTCGCTTTGCGTGCTGCTATTTATACGGTGCCTTTTCCGGTTCATGTTTTTCATTGCCAATGGGTATATTAAATCTTGGATCGTACAACTGTGGAACAAACAATCCTGTTGCAGTGTTCAGGCTTTAATTTCGACGGGAAATTACAGCATGTTACGTTTGTGAAAAAAAGTATATCACAAATTGAAATATGAGCTCTGATCACATTGAAGTGTGTACCCCGCCTTACAGCGAGAAGCATGCTTTGGCGATGGAAAGGAGAGAGACAGCTCTCCTAAGCTCGGCACTTAACGGATAACCATGGTCAAGAGGGGACCGAGTCAGACCCGTTCGCTGCAGGCAATGGCGATGTTGGTGTCAGAGCCATCTAAATGTATTTTAATATTGTGATTTAAAACATTTTTAATGTAAAAGTGACTGAAAATAGATGTAAGCTTATTGTAAATATGTTAGTGCAATAGAGGACATTAACTTGTCCGGCATTTTGGTTCAGTGCTTATGATTAAAATGTCTTGCTCTGTGATTCTGGAACAATAGATGGAAGAATGTTAGAATCAAAGTGCAACATTATAAACAGTCTCCCATAACTTAGTTCACTCAACCACTTGATTACAAGATTGATTGATAATGAGCGACCGACTCAGCAAGCAATTATGTACCTTGAAAATGTCAACTCCTTTGAGCCATTACCACTTATGTTCAGCAACAAGCAGTATTGGATTACAACAGTCGGCTAGCCTGAACCAGGCTATCTCATTGTACACAGGGGTGGACTGAAACCAAATATCGATTCATGGCACAACATATTAAATGATGCTCAAATTTAGGTTTAAATGTGATTCTATCAATGAGGGACATAAACGGGACGAGTTTGACATCTTTAAAATCAACGTGTTACTATAAAAATCAACATCTGCACCTTTCAGCATCTGCTGAGAGAGCGGGGAATCTATGGGTTTGCCCAGAGTGTTATTAAGTCGATTCTTAGAGACCAAGTTCATGAGCTTTCATCACAGGGTGTGCAGAAAATGGGTGCTGATAATCTATCATTGTCATGTAGCAGAACATTACTCTCTTCATGGCTACCATTAAGATTCTTTATCATTTGCCAGTTCTCTTGCTTTATGCATGTTTATGCTCAAGATGTCAGCAATGTTCCTGTGTCCACCTTCGTGCTGTTCAATCCCTGCCTCTTCTTCCAGGAACCTTGCCTCCCTTCACTGATCTTTCCAAATCAATGTGAAGTGTAATATGGCCAAAGTATTTCAGTTGTCCAAGATATGATGCTGTTTCCCTGGAAGCCTTGGGGATGTGATTTTATACAAGAATGATGAAAATCAATTGGACAGTAAAAATGAGCAATCAGGACGTTTTAAGGGAAACTGAGTTGCTTATAGCCTTAGAAGAATATGGAATAGACCAAGTCACCAGACTGCTGAATGCAATATACGATACTGGAGATATACCTCCTGAATTATGTAATTTTATATTTATTGCAATCCCAAAGAAATCGGGAGCCTTGGAATGTGATCAACATCAAACAGTTAATATAATGAGAAACATCATGAAGATTCTGCTGAGAATTATCATGCAAAGAGTGAGGAAGAAAAGACAACCCGCAATAGGAGAAGAACAATGTGGGTTTGTAGAAGGCAAGGGTACAGTAAATGCTGTGTATATACTGAGAGTTGAGGTGAGTTAAGAACCGACATCACTGCACTCAGGACATTCCCATACGTGCTCCGTTCTCTCGTTCAACAGCCAGCGAAGAGTCATACTACTAATCGTTCCCACCTCTATCTGATTAAAAGTTCTCCTGGTCTTCCCTCTCAGTTTTAAGATTCTTCCAGAACCTCTGCTGCCGATTCCCCGTAATCTCATTCTTTCCACATATGGTTTCTCAATCTGTTTCTCCACCTGGTCCCACAAGCGCACAACCACCTCCCCCTTGTCCATAGGCAAAATTCCACCAAGAGGTGCATTCCCTGCTAGCCTATCAGCCTGTTCATTCCCTTGTACACCCGCATGGCCGGGGCAAAATATCCATACAATTCTCACGATCTGTGACCTCTGAAGCGACGAGAGCCATTCCACACGAAATATTCCTTTTTTCATCTTGCTAAGCATACTCTTTGAATCCATAATGAATACAACGTGTGTTGCAGTAGTCTCCTCTAGTCACCGGAATGCCCTGTTACTGCCTCCACCTCCATTCTCATGCTGGAGGTCGTAGTCTCATATGCCAGACTCTCCTTTTTCAAGACAAGCCCATTAGCCTTTGCAATAAAGCCCCAGCCACTACGTCTGTTTCTAACCACTGACCCATCGGTGTAGATGACTATGTCACCTTGATGTGTGTTGCTCTGGATCAGCTGTTGCACTTCAAACTCAGTGCGACCCGCTACCTATTCTCTGCACTCACGACCCAGTGTTATTATTACATTGTACCAGTCCGTCATGTCTTCCGGAACTTCAACCCACACTCTTTCACGATTGATTGTCTCTAGATCACACACCTGACTTATAGAAAGTTCTGCCTGTGCCATCCAGGACCTGCCTTGTCTTAATCTATGATCCTTAACCATATCCATTGCTGCATGCAGCGGATGATCCCTGTCTGCGGCAGCTCTCAGGTACCATTTGGCCTGTAGGACCCTATGCCTATCCATCATTGTAGGTAGCGCCATGATATTCCTCATGCATATAATTGGTGTGTCCTGTGTGCACCCCAGGATTAACCGCATGGCAGCATTCTGTATGCGCTCCAACCTTTCAAGCTGGCTCTTTGATACTGTCAGCAGCCCCAAACCATACTCAATGACAGAAATTATTAACTGCTGAAAGAGTCTGTACAGCATCCTCTGATCTACCCCGGTTGCTGCCATAGCCCTCAATGCATTAAATCCCCTACCAGCCTTCACCACCAAATCCTCCACATGATCCCTAAAAGACCTGTCAAAGGTGATACCCAAGTACTTCAATTTACTCTCTCGTCTAAGAGGCCATCCATTCAACATAATACCTGCCGCGTCTGCCTTGACAATCCGGTTATCCAAGGAGTACCACACAACCGATGCCTTGTCCGATTTTATAATGTCCCCTGCGTCCCTGCACCACTCCGTCACCTTGTTTACCGCCACCTGTACGTCTTTCGCCAAACTGGCCCTGTCTCTGCCCTGTCTGTAAACCAGCACATCATCTGTAAATGTCCAGATTCTACCTACACCTGGTGTCTTAATAGCTGCGATTTTGCTGGTGTAGACATATTATGAGAACAGTAATTGAACGTTTTATAGAAGTAAACAAAGATCTGTATCTTTGATTTATTGACTACACAAAGGCTTTCGATAAAGTGAGACATGTCGACATTATTATGATGTTTGAAGATCTACAAATTGATGGAAAAGACCTTAGACTTATAAAAAACATATATTGGAAACAACAAGCTGCCATCAGAATTGATAATGATGTAGGTCAATATGAACCTATTAAAAGAGGTGTGAGACAGGGATGTGTAATGTCTCCAGATCTTTTTTCCATGTACAGTGAATATATTTTCAGAAATATAGAAGATATAAAAAGTTGCTTAAAAGTCGACAGGGTCGACTTCATTGCATCGGGTTTGATCTCATTTGGCTCGGTCTCTTTCCGCAGCACGGAAAGCGTCGCACAAAGCACGAACTCCGCAGCTTTTAGCGACGACCCACAGGAGTCTCCGAAACATTTAACTCGTAAACCGAAGGGCGCGGCCCGGAATCGAACCCACAACCTTCGGAACACGAGTCAAACGGCTTGACCACTTCACCACAGACACTCCCATATATAGATGATATGGAAGGAATCAACATTGGGGGATAATAAATCAATAACATTAGATATGTAAATGATAGTCTTGATTGCAGACAATGAACAAGGACACGCAAGATTTAGTAGATGTGGTTATTGCACACAGTGAACAACTAGGGTTAGAACTGAATAGTAAGAAGACACAGATTATGGTCGTCACTGGGAAGAAGGAAAACTACAATGTGATATACGAGTAAATGGACATATTCTTAAGCAAGTGAATCGATACAGTTATCTCAGAACAGTCATAACATCTGATGGGAGATGCCTTGAAGAGATTAGAACAAGAATTGCCATTGTGAAGGTAGCCTTTTGCAAGATGAAAAAGAAATAAAACAACACCATACCGACCAATAAAAAGATATCAGTTGAAACGAGAAAGAGAGTGCTGATATAGAACCTGTACTTTTGTATGGATATGAAGCGTAGACAATGAGCAGTCAAGCGGAAAAACATCTGATGGCTGTGGAAATGTGGTTTCTGAGGAAAATGCAAAGAATACCATGGCCCGACAGAAAAACCAATGAACAAGTCCTTCAAGAAACAAATGAAGATTGTTAACTGATTAGGGTCATTAGACGTAGTCACAATATTTTTGGCATGTTATGAGAATAAATTACTTGGAGAACTTGGTGACAACTGGCAATATCGAAGGGAAGAGACCAAGAGGAAGACCAAGAAGTAAATATCTGGATGGCTTGGTCACGTGGCATGGTCAAGACATGAACACAGAGCTGATCTATGACTCTGATGATCTAGTGAGGTGGCAGAACATGACTGCCTACGCTTATTGGCATGGCACATGATGGATGGATGGAGTTACAAAGACAACTTATCACAAACATCAGAAAGAGGCAGTCATTGTTTTTTTTGTTTTTTTTTGTGTGGCCATGTTATGAGAAGACAAAAACTGGAACATGTGACGACCAGAAAGATTTGTGGAAAGAGAGACAGAGGAAGCCTGTGTCAGTAGATTCATGACATTCTTGTGTCATGGCACGGAAGGGAGTCAACACACTTATTGATCTATGACGTCAGAGATCGTAATTTGCGGAGAGACAAGATTGCCCATGCCAGCAAGGCACTGGATGATGATGATGATGATGATGATGCTGTTTATGAGCCAGTTTTCTTTTTTCAATGTTAAGATTCTATGATCATGTTGAATTTCTGTGACTTTTGCAATGATATCAACTGGGCATGTTGATTATTCACAGACCTGAAGATGAGAAGCTATGTGCTTGTGGTTATCGTAGGCACGAGCATGTCAGTAATTTCCAGGTGTTGTCTACCCCAGGAGTCACCTGGGAGTACTGGCGACACACCACACAATTTCCAATAAATGCTTTCGGTGAGATTGAATTTGTGGGATTTGGAGAAGTTGGAAAGGTAAGTAAGGTTAAGTAAACTTGATAGTATTTGCGTAATGTATACGGATCATCATCATATTGGAAGTAAATTGCTGCCTTTCATGCAAATCTGGATAATTCTAATGGAAGGCTATGAATGCAGACCCTGATAAATGTTAGTTGGAGCCAGAACTTTTAAGCACATAAAGCATGATGCAGTGCAGACGCTTCACCAGATGTGTAGGAATGTCATGACCTTGGGATCTAAGTATAACTTCATGAAGTGTTATGTGACCGCCTGGTGCGACACAAGATAGTGATAATAAGGCACAAGATAGTGGTGTCCCCAATACCGGTCGGTCATAGAATTTGGAAGTACCTAAGTTCAACGTCCAGGATATCTTTAAAACAGTTAGGAAGGTTAAGTATTGAAATAGAGACGTGACCGAATAACCTAAGTCACCTTCCATTGTTAACTAGCGACTTCTCAGGGTGAGGAATGCCAGATGTAATATATACTTTGGGTTCGAGCTGCAGGTGGACAACGGTGAACCTTGAAGGCAGTAGAATTTATAGTTACAAATAGTTCAGGTTTAATCTTGGGTTGTCAAGAAACAAAAGTGGGTACCGTAGGCTCTCAGATTTATAGTCGTGGGAAATGCATGGACTAAGAAACCGAGCATTAACCTTAGATTTGGACGTGGCGAGCTAAATTGATAGAGATTAATTAAATATGCAGAGTAGTGGATGCTGATTGGAGATTTTCCCCACGTGGCGTGGGGGAAGACAAGTCCACGGGGCAGCGACAGCACTGGTAGAAGTGATATATACTTTAGGATCCAGTCATTTTGGAGAGTGTGGAACAAACAAGAGTACGGTTTAGCAGCAAGGCTCTTTTGAGCCAAGGGTTGGGCTATCGCCCAGTCCAGGAGCTATGGGTTCGGAACTTCGACGATGGTGATGTCCATATTCCAGGCTATTTTGTGTCCACAAAGATGAGGGGGTGGCATTGAAGAAGGAAAAGATACACATATTAGAGTTTCGTCTAGATCACCGAGACAAGCAGATGATCAAGGATCTGTGGACCATTTATTCTAGGTAAAATAGGCCTGACGGAATGGAACACACATTCCGAGGATCACAAAATGGCGTGCAAGCCATTTGAGAAGGACTGTTGGCTAAGGAAACTGCTTATTAGTTGCAGATGATGGCTAACATCAGATAGGACAACCAATAGCCAGAGACACTGCGGTTGGAACCACACAAGAGACTAAGGTCAAACATGACTGGAAAGGTCAAGTGGGATCCACGACAAGCGATTGATTGGGCAGAGACAAATGAAACCCAGAAGAACAACCAGAAGATCGACTGGATGACATAATTGAATGCATTTGCCTGGGTAAGTTGGCGGTACCTGAACAAACGGGCAGCCTCTGAGCAAGCTTAACTAGGAACAAAATGATCCCTGGTATTCGGGCTAAATACATTGATCACTAATAAGTCTACGGAACGATAGCTACGAGATAAAGGCCGGTGGAATTCCTAGATTAGGTACTTTTCTCAAGCGGATAGTAGGTAGTAGTCGCCAACAAAACGCTCTTCTACCAGTCATAGGTAGCATCTCCCTAACATCCAGTTGCATAGTCTACTATATCATCTATCTCTCCCTTGTGAGGTCATGCATTAATGTATTGTTCTGCATTGGTTATACAATATTTTCTGTAACAGATGTAATGGTCACCTTATTTGAGTATGCTATACTTTGTCACTCTGTTACTGTTCAGAAGGAAATAAATATATGTTTGAGTTGCCTTTCATTTCGACTTGTCAGTCTGAGGTTGTGTAGGTTAGAGTAGTTTAGAGGCCTTGTGAGGTGAGCTGACATCTCTTCTATAACCTGACAGTATACCGCGAGACATCGATGGTGCAATAGTATAATTAACTACTGTTCTCACGAGGAACAACGGACCCTAAATCTATCCTATCCCGTACTCTCTTCCTTTATCTCCATCTTCTTTCTTTCTCCCTCCCTCTTTCCTAATTACGAAAGATAGTGCGTTGTAGACAGAGTTCCACTGAGGAACGACCTCTTAGGCTTCACACTATTTCAATCATTTCCCTCATCCTTCTCTTACCCTTCTCTCCCTCTCTTTCTCTTCCTCCCTTCAATTCTCTCTCTCTTCTCTCTCTCTTTTCCGTCTTTCACAGTCACTCTCCCGTGGAGATTACATTCTAGTAGTATAGCCGGGGTCTAAATAATACCACTATCCTTCCTATCCCCGTTCAGGCCTGTTCTCACTCTCAGGAGAGGTTTTGAGTCGCCTTTAGGGTCTGAATGAAACCGTGGGGTTGACGATGGATGGATTGATTGATTAATTGATTTAGGAACCGACATCACAGCATTCGTGGCATTCCCGTAAGCGCTCCGTCCCCATCCTCAGCAGCCAGCGAAGAGTTCCAACACTAATAGTTCCAGTAGCAATCTAATTATACGTCCGTCTCGCCTTTCCTCTGAGTGTCAAGCGTCAGCCAGATCCCCTCATCACACCTCGCTGCCTCATTCATACCAGACTATAGTGATCCATTTGCTTCTCCGAGGTGTACACGTGCTCCCACAAGGCCGCGACCACGCCTGCCTTGTCATGCATCAATACTCCACCAAGTTTTGCCGAGCCAGCCAATCTGTCCGTCTGTTCATTCCCCAGCATACCGGTATGCCCCGGAGAAAAGATCCAGGTAATGCTTGCTACCCGTAACCTCCAAAGCGAAGCAAGCCACTCTGTACGAAGCATGCCTGTCCTCACCTTCCTCAGCATCCTTTCTGAGTCAGTTACGATCACGATGTGTGTATGTATCGTGTTCTCGATCAAGCAGAAAGCTACACTGACCGCCTCCACCTCCATTCTTAAGCTAGATGTTGTGGTATCATACGCCAGGCTCTCCTGCACAAAACGTCGACCATTAGCTTTTGCTAAGAATCCCTAGGCACTTCTGCCTCTCAACACCGGACCATCCGTGTAGATAATCACATCATCCGGTCGAGCATTTTCCTGAATTAGTTGCTGGATTTACACTTCCGTGGCCCCTGCTGGCCACTCTCTGCACTCCCGGCTCAATGTGATTATAACTCTGCACAAGTCTGACTGCTCCGATGGCACTCTGACCCACTCCTCTCTTGAGATCGGGGTTGAGGAAAGGGTTGAAAGGTGGGGCTCGAAGGGCTCAGGGCAGACCCGCCGCAACCCATCACATAACCAGACTGAAAACACCAGTCCCATGCCTATAAGGTAACATGAATTGCGAGTCTCTGTATTATCCGGCGGATTAGAGCTGCCCGCGCGATAGGTGTACGTATCATGAACACTATACATTGCTACTACTGGCGACTAGGCGCGAGCGGTGGTGTAGGGGAGTCTACTGTTGGAAGCACAACGCACGCATCAAGCATGGGGGAGACACATGGGCCTTACGAGCTGCGTCATTGATTTTTGATTTAGAGAGCCAAAGTCACCCCAGCTCAGCGGTTCACAGTTAAGATAAACCTCCGCAAGCATCCCATATGGTGAAGGTGCCACCCAGTACCACATGTCCAGCTCATTGCCAAACGCGGTGAACAGCTTCTTGAGGAATTGATCCCAAAGAATGCGGATGAGCGGCGGAGGTGCACAATCATGTCGAAGCTCTTCCGGGAGTTAGACGGGTTGATCGTGAAGATGCTCATGTCCCGCCTAGATGCGCTGGGCTCTGCCTTCTATCTGCGCTACACCTACACCTACCAGATCCGGAACATTGGGTAAGTAATACTATACTACAAAATTCTTGGTAAGACCCCAAAGCTGAGAAACCACATCGAGGGAGACGAGGAGTGGCTGCTAGAGTATGATGAGTGCCGTCTCAGCACCAACCAAATTGACCACCCCAGCAATAAGTGGGTCTTCAGGTTGAGGTAAAGGCCATCCTAATACCTCAGGTTCCGATAGGGGTATTGCGGCTGCTGGACTGGCTGCAGCAAAAGAAGGACCTGAACGCTTTGAACACATACAGTGACAACCTCTGTCCATTTTGGTGCCTAGCTATCCACTACAGGGCCAGGCCGGACCGCAGCACCGCCGTAGCTCTAATATGAGGACCATCGCCACCCCCAATATGCCGGGTTTAGATTTGTTAAGAGTTTGAGGAGGTGTGGAAGCTGGGGATCCATGTCTGTGAACCGAGTGTGGAGGGGACACGGCGTCTGATAAGGCGCCTGTGACGAAACCGACCAGATCCCATGTCTTTACTCTGTATTAAATCCCTTTGGTCGGAATTAGACGAGTTATCTCCCGGCAGATCTTAAAATAGCTAGGGGAAACCCCGGCTAAAATAGTCTGGTTCGAGTAAATTCTAGATTTGTCTCGAACGTATCACGCAGAGTTCGTACGTGATGTTTGCAGTCACGTTGGACCCACAGTCACATCGGGTCGCACGTGATTCTGGACTTCTTCGTGACCCATGAGATTCTATGGGCCCGAGACGAATTTGAGACTGTGCAATCGGCTCTGGGCTGTTAGTCGCCAGCCAACTGTCAACAGAGACGGCCGCAATTTACTCACTGCTGTGAAATGATGTCTTTACCAACGCGTGCCAGAGCGGGACACCAAGGCAGTCAAGTAGTGTGGTGATTCTATGATCAAGGTAATACCGTAATACGTTATTACTTAGCAGTTGTCCTCAAATAAAACGCCGTCAACCGACATTAATTTAAGTGAGACGCGGATAATTTTCGGCCCGACTGTTTGCATATGTAATTAGCTGTATCAATAGCAAATATTTAGGTCAGACGTCTCCTGTGACAACAGGTGTTTGTGCTCGTTAACACATGAGGCGTGTGTAATTAGTCACATCTGCTCAGCTGTGTAAAAATGACGGTATTTTAGGAGACATTCTTAAGTTGTTATAGAAGAGATATATTTCCATTGTTAGTAAGAGATTTACTAGGAAGTTATCACTTCTACTTGTGAGTATGTTTGGGGTAATTAACAGCTATGTGTAGCAAGTGTGTTAACAATCTTGTTCAGTGATTACATAGTTAGGACTGTGAGGAATTCTTGATACTAGTTAGGCTGTGTGATTTTATAGGCATTACTAGTGATACGGTATCGGCGTGAGCAAGCAATTGATGTGTTATTTGCTTAGCTAGATAGTGATGCAACTTATGCATTAGCTAGCTGTGTTTTATTAATTCCTGGAATAAGGGTGTTGTTATTTCCTTAGATTGTGAAGGTAATTATTTGCTAAGTGAAAACGCCAGTGCTATTACACCTCTAGGTAGGAATGTCTCCTAGTTACCTGATAGAGATGGTTAGGAATTACGTGTGGATTTAGGATGTCACTATTTGTTTATTTTGCCTGCCCGACTGAGTGTATTTGCTTATCCGATCCTGCTTATTTTGCCTGCCCGATCGACTGTTTATTCTGCCTGTCCAACTGAAGTGGTTTCGCATGGCCGAACGTGTTGATTTTGCATACCCAACCGAGAGCGATGCGATGCGCTGTAAACGAGGCCATTTCGTTTGTATCGATCCGAACGATGAGCAGAACGTTGATGTATGACTCTACTGTTCTTCTATTCTGTAAACCTGACCCTGTTAGTGGGGGAACATATCCACTAGGAAGTGGTAGTTACAACTGAGCCATTTAGGTAGCACTTGCGGGAGGGCTGAAGATTTAAAGGATGAGGGGCTGGATGCCACTCTAAACAGGAAGACGTGGTCTAAATCGCTACGGAACCAATGTGCTCTTTTTCCACAGCTGCTGTGAGAAAGATTACTTGGTGGATTGCCACCAAATCTGTGATAGACCTGCACAGCTTGACCATCAGGAGGCAAGGTCAATTAATAAAGGTCAAACTTGTTCTGGGATAGAGATCCCAGGACGAAAATCATTTGTTTGGTTTATCAGTTGTTAATTAGTTATTAACGAGTCATGATTTAATAATTTGTTAATGTTGATATGTTAATGAAATATGATTTATGTAATTTATTGATGTTGTGTATTCATTAATGAATTATGGTTAATTTATTGATTAATGGGTTAAGTGATTAATTAATTGTTGAAATGTATAGATGAGGATATGTCCGGCTGGACACCTCCCAGATAACGAAACCTCTACAATGAAAGATAAGTTGGTGTATTTTATGGTTGTTGTTGGAGGAGAAACGGAGGACTGAAATAACACAAGGTAGTAGGATACTATGACTGAGTCAAACAGTCTACTCTGGTACTATCAGGCCAGATGTTGCCCAGACGAGTTACTTGACTATATACTTGCGTACTATTGCTCTCTCTTGCACCCTCATGCATGCACCTTATAGTTAATAACGAGTGGTTGGCCTGGGACAAAAGGAGCTAGCGGACACTGGGTATCTTCAAGGTCGAATTTCAGGGGAGCTGGGGAATCACCCTCTGCAGTAAATGCTACATCTTTGGTGAGGACGTGAAAACCAAGTTCTTGTGCAAGAGATTGGCAAAAAAAAAAAATGCCATGCCCTCGGGGTACTACAAAGCCGTGCTAGACAGGGCCATAGACCGCGTTGAGAACCGGGGGTGCGTATGCACAATGGGCAGATGGCCAACTACCAGCAAGACAAGCTCGACCTCAGCGCATACTATGACAAACGCTACGTCTTACCGAACGGCATCCACACAAACCCTTCGTGTACTGCGAGGTCGCCGTGCAGTGAGAGGACTACCTCATCAAATACACTTAGCTAGAATAAAGTCAGGAGGCATTTGAGTGTTGGGAGGCACAATCATCAGCTCTTCGCGGATGAAGCTATGAGCCAACTCATACACCAGGTAGTACAATGCAGGCCGCCCATCCTGGCAGACATTTTGAACCATGTGTACTGTTAATGACCATGAAGGATCAGTCGTACAGAGCTGGCCATTCTCAAGCTCGTGCTGCCGGGGTACGCTCACATACAGATACTGGACTAGAGCATAAGATGGAATCACAGGTTCCTTGAGGCCGATAGTGCGGTGAGCTGGAGTTGCCGGTGCGTGGGACACAGAATAGCCCTTAATGGCATCAACGAGCTTCCGGCCCATCAAATGAGTCACCTCACTATTGAGCACAGCGACCACCAGTGGAAGAGCTCGAACCCATCCAGCTGATCATTCTGAGGACCCTCGGGCTGCCAATAGTAGCTCTTGGACGCAGAACAGCCTCTCCGCCAGATTGGGGTTGAACCGCTAGACAATCGCTTGCTGCCTATGATTCTCAGCTTCTCTACATCATATCTGTGTCTTATGCTTTGTGGTCAGCTGGCTCACAACACCCATAAACTCGTTCCCCAGGTCAGTCTGCAGAAGCTGTCGCCATTTGAGTGGCCCACGTTGATAGATTAGCTCAAGTGCCAAAGCCACCCTTTCGCTGCTTTTGTCAGTCATAGGCTCTGCTTCTTTAAACTGTGAAACAACATCCACAACCATAAAGGCATTCTTAAATTTTTTTACGGCCAACCCGGTCATGTGGTAGGTAGAGCAAATCAGCCTGATGGACGGCATTCGGCCTATCTTCATCAGTAGATGACCATGGAATATAACGTGATGCGGACAGATAGATCTAAACATTAACTCGCGTCTTGGGCCAGCCCGAGGCAACAGCAGTGCCATGGCACAATAGATAGTTTGTTTGAATATATTCTTATAGGTTGTTAAAGCCGTGGTTTATATTTTATCTCTTGGCTTGTTTCCTTTTCTTCTGTACAAGTTACTCTTTTATGACATTGTCCATCAGGATCCAGACAGTTACATTAGACCATGCCACCTCAAGTGGTTAACTATACCATGACTGTACTTTAATATCACTGGGTATATTAGCAATTTGCTATTAATGTTCAACGTTCACATCCTTCATCGTCATACCAAGAAACACAACATAAGACTTCAACTCTATTCTATTAATGCAACCAAGATGGTGTGCGATTTCATATCTTATATTGTCACAGTAATACTGCATTAGACATTAAATGTTTACACAATCACTGCATCATGTTGTCAGTCATACAGTTAAAAGGTGTAACTAAAACCTATACACATTATGGCCCTGTGACCGATGCCATTATTGTGAGTCCGACCAGGTCCACCTTGACCACGGTCAAGCGCAGAATCCTTCAAGGAGACGCTGTTTCTTTACTCAGCGGCTGCCGGCCGTGTGTCACGCCCTGTGACAAAAGCTCATAGCCGAGTCACTTTTCATGGTCTAGTGTATAACTAGACATTTACTCTGAGCTATGCCATGACTATCAAATTGGGTCCTGGCAAGCAAGGTTTTTAATGGCCGCCAGGCCTTTCCAATAGCCCTGGGGGCTATGGTAGATGTCCTCCAGATGTTTCATTTGTTTTGCATAGCAAAGAGTAAGTCGATCAATCTCTAAAGTAATTTATAAGCAATTCTCGTCGCAGCCAGCCCAAGAATGATGAAAGCAATCTCGCAGTCTTTCGGCTAGGATGGCACTAGAAATCCTCCAGGCGAGGTTTTAGACTGGAGGGGCTCTACACGTTTGCCAGAGATCTGGCTGTATTCCCGCATAGCCTGGTTGACATCCTGGAAAGAGTGAACAGCGTGGCCTTTGCGCTATAACTCCTTGTTGAGCCAGCCCAGCTGTGCGATTCTCCTTCTTGTTCACTCAGCCTGGGCCACCGGGGATGTTTCTGTAAAGGCTTTAGCAGTGTATCAGCGGGGATGAAGCCATGGCTGATAAGCAAGTCTCGGATTGATAGGGCAATGGACATGTCTAAAGAAACCAGCATCCCAATGTCATACACATCCATGCCAGCTTGGGCAAAGATGCCCCCTTGAAAATCACCTTGGTCTTTTTTGCGATGCCTATTGTAAGCGGCCACCACTGCACTGTGGTAGGCGGCGTTAAGGATAGCTTTCCCATCAACAGTTGCCATTATTGCTATCCAATATATACTTGCCGGTCTCTCTGGCTGAGGGGCTACAACACTTTCTCTCTGTGATCCTGTTTATCACGCAGAGTCTCGTAGCGAAGCGAGAGCTGAGGCGGTTCGACCCCCGCTCGTGACTTGCGGGAGCCGGCCGTAATCTTGCCGAGTGATCAACAGACAGCTGAAAGATGCTGCTGTTGACAGCGATGTCCTGTAAAGGATATGCGAATTTAAAAAAAAAAAAATATATATATATATATATACTTACGCCATATAAAATTAATCTCTGTTCTTCAATACGTTGGTCTCCGGTCTCCCAGAGGAGACAGGTGGTAGTGACGGTGGCAGTTTAGCCTGGCAAAATTTGTGTTTGCTACTGCGCAGCCAATAGTAGCTCTTGGGCGTATCGGGCGCCGAACAGTCTCTCCGCCAGAGTGTGGTTGAACCGCTCGACGATCGCCTGCAGAACAATTGAGACCTGCTCATGTGATTGCTCCGGAGCTAACTCTTTTCTTCTCATGAACGGCCTGCTGCAGAGACACAGACAACCTCTCTGCTTCACAAGCCTTTCTAGCAGCAGCTTCTCTCTTCCCAGCTGCCACTTTTCTGGGGTCCTTCATTACTTGCTTCGGTATCTCCGGTGGAGCAATTGTGTGTGTCTCCTGCGGGGAAATTTCCTCCATCAGTTTCTTGTGCTTGCTTAGAGCAGGATGTCCCAAACGGCAGTGCCTAAAAGTTGCTAGCGCGACAGGTGCAGGTGCTAAGCACACGCCAGACTTGTGGTAGAGCTTGCACGTGACTGTGTTCAGCGCATGTCCTAGAAACGGGTCATCCTCCAGGTCTGTCACCAACCAAGGCTTGACCGTCGGCAATGGGCAGAAACATACATGCCACTTGTGCTTAAATCTGCAGCATAGCCCTGGGTCCTCATTATTGCGGATCCAAATGCGTGTTTCTTGCCTCACATATAGCTTCTCAGTTTCTTGATCAGGCAAGGCCTCAATCTGTTCCACTGTAAGTTTGGAGTACTTCCCTCCTATATACTGCCTGGCATGCCCTCCCACCACGAGCGCTGCCAGCCTTTCTCATAGTTGTCCAACAACAGACTGTTGCATGTGAAACAGGCACACATTCACAGGCTGTGTTGCTTGCCCGGTTCATCCAAGCAGACAGCATGCGCATATCAGTTGCAGTACAACTAAAGTGATAAGCACAGCTTCAAACATGTTAAACTTGTGTGGGAAGTTCCGGTCAAGATGGCGGCGGACGGCTGTGTTGTTTTGTAACCGTTCCTTTTTTCGCGTTGGAGATGGATACTTTCATCTCCTGCGTGTAATTTGTGTGCCAGGATGTAAAACTAGGAGTTTCTTCTCAAGATTTGCACCGATGCTACGGAGTTTGTGCATTGAGCAAAGCAATCCTTGAGTGAATTTTCGCGTGTATGTTTCTGTGGTGTTCATTTTTTCAACATGGCGGAACAGCATTTAACAAGACGACGGGGAGGCCGCAAGCGGCAAGGTAGACGTGGTGGAGCTAGGTGTTTTAGATTCAAATGTGACCGCCTGGGCCTCAGGAATACTTGTATTCTATATTGGAACTGTGTCAGCATAAAACAACGAAGCCCCATTCTAGAAAACCTGGTATGCAGGAACGACATTGTAGCACAGCAGAATGTGAGACTGGGTGATCAGTTAGTCCAAATTTCCGGCTTCAAATGTTTCTAAAACAGGCGACATCTGGGAATTGCGATTCTCATTCTCTACAGTATGGTGGCTTCTGAGCTAGACATGTCCAATTTGGACAGTGACAACATATAAATACAGGCTGTTAGAGTTCACTCAAGTCTACCATTCGTGTTGGTTAATGTTTATGCTCGCAACACGAGTGTGGATTCCCAGAAGTGGCAGTGCTTACGTGACATATTAGGTCACGAGAGACATGTTATTTTCTGTGGCGGTTTCAACACACAAGGGGAGGTGCTCGAGACTTCACTTGAAACCATTGACCTGATTTGTATCAACAGTGGCTGTGTCACTAGGACACCAAGTCGTCCAGGCGATGAGGACAGTGTTATTGATTTGGCGCTGGTTTCTCCTTTACTCGCCACAGTGTGTAGATGGGGTGTCCTAGGGTACCACAGCAGTGATCACCACCCTTGCAGCATATTGGTGGAGAAAGGCAAAACCAGGTAGCACAAGTCAACGGTCAAGAATTTCCAGTATGGCAGTACAGGGCAAGATGTGGTGAGTACAATAAGGCAGGACAAGCGCAGAAAGCTTCATGGCAGGAAAAACAGCTGGGAGCAGCCACCTTGGTGAAAATTTGAGGTGGAAATGGCCTGGGTGGATAAGCATCGTGCTGTAAGGAAATGGCAAAACGCCAAGAAGAACAGAATTGCCCATCCTAGCCCCTGCATGCACTTAGAAAAAGAGATGCACACAAAAGTAAGTTACTTCAAAAAACTGGTTACGGTGGTTGAAAGTAAAAAATGGGCAGAGATATGTCAAAGAGTAAGCACAAACAAGTCATTGAAATTGTTCTGGCGACTACATAAAAGCATGAGTGGCGTAGTCAAGAATAGTAGTATTCCTGACTTACAAGGTGCTGACCTCATCTGGCAGAGGACTGACGAGAACAAGGGCAAAGCCCTCTTCGAACGCTATCTAGAGCAGAGCAACCAGACATACATGAGAGGCCGAAATCTTGCCAAGGACGTTACCTCAGATAGGTGCAAGGCCCAGAACATTTTGGAGGAAGACACAGTGACAGTGAAAGCAATCAAGGCAATCAAAAACAGCGCTCCAGGGCCAGATGGCATAAGATATGCGACATCAATATGTGTACCGACAACAAACTAGAGAAACTAGCAGACATGTACAACAACAGTATAGGGAGTGCTAGCATAAAGGAGGGGTGGTTACACAGCTATCTGATTCCCTTGCCGAAGCCTGGCAAAGACCACACAAACATTCAGGGATATCGAGTTATAACACAATAGGCAAGCTGCTGGAGAAGTTAATGCCAGATTTGATTTGATTTAACTTTTTTTTTAAATGGTCACAAATTGGGCATGCAGGCACGTCTTACATTCAGCTCTTCCAATCACTCATCTTTCATTCATCAATAGTGCATGATACATAGGGAAAAAAAAACATTGTCGGATGAATATTGTAAACATAAACAATGCATAATACCATGCTATGAGACACGTCCCCCACCACCCATCCACACATCTAACCACCCATCAACATCTACACATCTAACCACCCATCAACACCCACACCCTTACACACACCCTCAGGGACACTTACAATCCCCCACCCGCCCAACTATCCCCCAAATACACATACCCCTCCCATATAACATCCCCACCCACACATACATCCCCAACCCACACACACCCACTCATACATTCGATTGCCATCGTAAGAACTGTCTGACATGCCCATACGTTGTTCAGACACCAGAGATTGCATTTCCCCGAGGCACCTTCACCTTGAAAGATTCTTTCACCTGTACATCCCGCTATCTGATTTATGTTATCATCTGCAAACGATGTGACATGAAATACATTGGCCAAAAGGGCAGACGTCTTGCTGATCGTTTTAGAGGACACCTCAGAGACATCAATCAGGGCGCTGACAAACCTGTCCCCAACCATTTCAATTCCTCCAACCATAATGGAGTCGACGATGCATGTGTCACCACATTAAAACTCTGCTTCTCTAATAGCTCCGAAAGACTTAAAATTGAATGCCAGCTAATCAACAATCTGGGATGCATCCATCCAGCAGGTATCAATACTGTTGTGGACGCTACGATATAACTGTGGCATCTTCACCAATTGTTTACACTATTACTATGCTGCCGCCCCCCCCCCCCCCCCCCCCCCCCATATCTAGACCTAACTGTCCCCACATCCCTATATTTTCATAGCAGACTGTTCACATATTTTTGGCTACTTAAATCCTTTTTGGCAACCCACTTTTAATTCTGGAGCCAACGAGCGCCTTCGCAGCCGGCCAAGTAACCTTTTCTGCCCCACATGGCACAGTGATAGGTCGTGTGTGTGTGTGTTTTTTTTTCGTTGTTAACTGTATTTCGTTGTTATCTATCTGTGTTGTCATTGACAAAGATTCTGAGAATCGAAACGTCTGTGTGTCGTATTGTACGCGTTTGTGTGTATTTTATTTTATTATTCATGTTATATATTTATTGAGTGCTTCTGATTTGGATTTTCACCTGTATTTCGCGACACGTGGATCTTCTTGTAAGGTATGTGCAACGTTGATGTTTAGTACGTTTTTTCTCGCAGGAGTTTAATTTACCTATTTGTTTCCAATTCATACATCCTCCACCCACCAACACACATCCATCCCCCACACACACACCCATCACCCACCCACACACATCCCTCACCCACACACATCTCCCAACACACACATACTTGTACACACATCTCCCCACCCATCCAAACTTAACATCCCACCCACACACCCCAACAATCCACACATACATCCCCACCCACCTACATCCCCCACCCATACACCCCCACTCACTCACTATACACACTCCCACACACCCACACCCACATATCCACCTTCCACACACATTCCCTACCCATCCATCCATATACACATCCCCCACCCACCAACACCCACACACTCCCACCCAGCCAAACATCCTTCACCACAAATACTTCTCTCACCCACACACACTTTCCTCACCCACATGTTCCCACCCATATGTCCCCACCCACACGCACACATCCCTCACCCACACATCTCCCCACCACCAACTCACACTTCCACCACTCATCCACATGCCACCACCCGCACATGCACCACCCACATACCCCATCCCCATTCCCCACACCCCCTCACACACATGTCCCCCCACATACATCCCCACACACATCCACACCCCACACGAACATCCTCCCACACACACCCAAATACACACACATTCTCACATCTTGACACTTACATGATGCCTCACATAATCACTGAAACTAAAATGAACAAACTTTCACACTTTACACACACACACACGCACACACACAGACACACATATAAATATATATATATATATATATATATATATATATATATATATATATATATATATATATATATATATATATATATATATATATATATATATATATATATATATATATATATACACACACACACACACACTGATGATTATTGTGAGCATTCTCACAAAAATGGAGAAAAAAAGTATACATGTGTGTGACGGGATGAGTCTAGATCACTATGCGAATACCCCCAATATTACGTTAGCTGAATTACTATTTACATTCTGGATTCAGTAGACAGCTAAATTACTAATAATGACGTCATATTGGCGACGCAGACATTTGCTGCACTAAAACTACACACTGTACTATTGGGGACAGCACATTTCCACGTCATCATCAAATGATGTCACAAGGGAAATCCCCTGTCTTCAACCCTTATTAATATCAAGTCTAATGACTGGGGATATAGGTCCGTCACTCCCTAGCAACGGGAAAACAGCGATATGCTAATAGTACGGCTGCACCGGAAATTGTGACTAACCACTTCCGTCCGGTTCACAATGACTAGAGCTGCTGTGCTAAGCAGACCTTGCATGAAGTGAGCTGCCATATCCAATTGCATCCTTGGTAGATTATACCAAAACCTATCTTAAGTGCTGCAATAAGACTGGGGGTGAGTGTAGTAACATAATAATTACGATTATAGTAAGAAGTGTGTACACATTTATATTCTGATATTGGGAAAACCCAAAACTTGCCCGACCATGTATATTTATGAAACGTGGTAGTTGGAAGGGGAGACATTGAGAGAAAACATGTGAGGCCTAGATATATTCATAGATAAAAATATATATAGATATAATGTATGAACCTTACTGATTATTTTCATATGCATTTTGTGAATGTATTTACATGTATATTTTGTTGAAAATATGATAACATGATTTTGCCATGTGGGCAGAAGTAGAAGAGACATGTGGAACATGATTCTCACATGCCAGCAATATTACTAGGCGATATATATTCAAACATAAAGTTGCTTACCCCTGATTCACCGCCATGCCGAACTACATGACACTGACGGTCATAAGTTCAAAGCAAATCCCATGTGGTGAGGAATCAGAATTTGGGGAGTAAATAACTCAACAAGGGATAACTGAGACATCCTAAAGCCCAATGCCTGGAATATCTCAGCCCCGTGCTTGCCTGCTGGCCTTCTTCTTATCTTTTAGCTCGTCTATTCTGTGGGGTATACCTCACGATTTCATGGCGACACTTGATTGCTTTATGCCTAATGACTGATGTGGGATTAGGTTGAATTAATTTTGGCCCTTCCTTAGCTATCCAGGGAAAAATCCTGGCTGCCCAGGACTTCCTCACCAGGGTGTTAAGGAATACACCAGTAATTATTGCATATGAGTCACTTCAAGTTTTACAACCATGTACATTTTGTAATGTTTTTTTCAAACAAAGATTTGTCTATCTGTTCTATTCCAATGGACCATGTGGTCTTAGAATGTGTCCACTTCTGGACCCTTTTTCACCTTGTATCATCATGTCATACAAGGTATAGCCAAGCTGATAAGAACTATTGGCCTTTGCTTTTGATACAGAATAGCAGAGAGGAATTGTTTTATTCCTGTTCTGCATCTGACACATACACAACAGACACACAACACCAACACTCAGACACATTGCTATTGTCAAGACACTAAGGAGTCTGCAACTGTTTGTTTGATTTAAGGAGCCTCGCTGCTGATACTGCTGACACCTAACCGGTCCGGTTACCGAAACTTTGAGCCACCAACTAGTGGAGACGGAACCTGGAATCCGGAGGAGCATCGTACACCTGTCGAATGCCAGGGTCGACTCCAAGCCATAATACAACCGACAGCCAGCACTATTCCTAACAGAGATCAGATTGTCTCAGGTGACTCTGTGTCTACATGTGTTCTGAGTGTGTCACTGTCTGGATGGTGTGAAGGATGATATGCTATCTGTCTAAGCATCAGGAAACTATTTTATTTTTGTACCTGTAACATAATTGTAACTGTCATAGTTCACCACTTGAACGACAATTTTCATTATCTCTTTTACTATTAAAGAGTATTATTGTTTTATACTTGTACCCACGTACTCCCTTCGTGATCATTTGAACGCAAGGTGTGCGCGTGAGTGCGTGAAAGTATTTAAAACAGGGGGCTTCATCAAATGACGAAGGATCACCGACAGATAAACTAGACATTCGTGTTAGGTCTTCCTACATACACGAGTGTTCTTCACCTTCTGCCTTTGTCTACCAAGTGAATCCCAGTCTCTCCTATCGGGACCATCCCTTTAGACATTCTGATAACGAGCCATACTTTCTAGAGACTGTCGGCAAACTCTTGGATAGGGATTTCTGTCTATTTCAATAGAAACACCCTAACGGTCGGTGACAACTGTGGTCTCGGTCCGGGATCTACCCAGCTAATTAGAATTATTTCTAATAAATTGTGTTACTTGGTACAACAATTTTATTTTCTCATCTCAGTAAAGGGTAGAGTAGTTTAGGAAACTCTGTAATTAGTTGTTTCCATTCGATTGAGAGAGTGAAAGTGTGTTTTGTATCATTGTTTGTACTAACCAATTTTGTGTATGTACTAATAAGATTTGTAAATTATTGCAATTGTATTAGTATAACTTGAATTGGGAAGTAGTATAATATTGATATAGAAATTGTAGTCCACTGATCACTCACCCTCTCAGTCAAAACTCAGTCATGAGTTCATCAGCAGATTTGCACGCAGCAGCGGTAGCTATGGGGTTATCGGAGCCCGAAGCAGCCAAATATGTCCATGATATGGAGAGGGAGTTAAGGAAAGAAGACAGGGAAGATAAAATACGTAGGCATGAACTCGAGCTTAAGAAACTGGAAGCAGTGACAGAACTTAAGAAAATCGAGGCTGAGAAAGAACTTAGGCAGTTACAGGAAAATGAAAAAATCCGACAGCATGAATTTAGGATGAAAGAGCTAGAAAACCAAGCTCTATCAGCAACCTGTTCTAACGCCAGCTCTCCGGCACCCAGCATTGAAACCCAGCTAATTCGACTTCTCATGTGGGTCCTATGAGTTTTCCCTTGATGCCGTTCGAGGAAAATCAGGAACAATTGGATAGTTACCTTCAGAAATTCGAGAAATTAGCTGAGTCATTTGGGTTGGCTAGGGAACACTGGAACTTGAAGCTTTCTCAGGCACTGAGGGGACAAGCGTATGTAGTCTTTCAGGGACTACCTCCAGGCCATGAACACTCTTATGAAAGTTTGAAATCGGCTTTATTAAAGAGATATGAGTTAACCTCAGCTGCTTATCAGCGGAAATTCCGAACCGCAAGACGTCTGAGGGGTGAGTCATTCTCACAATTGTCCGCTCGTCTGCAGAGTTATCTCTGTAAATGGGAGACATTGGGAGAGTATGAACACTCCTATGCGGGCTTGCGGGAGATGGTTTTGTGTGAGCAGCTGAGGAACTGTATGTCGAAGCAGATGGAAACTTTCATCGTTGAGCAAGGGTCACAAACACTGGGGGAAATGATAGTCTTGGCTGAAAGATATCTGACTGCGCATGGGGACTCGGTCCCAACGCAACCTCCCCAACCTCAACAGAACCCATCTCCAACCAATCAGGGACAAACCCCTAGCAATATACCAGCAAACCAGAGGCAACCTCAGCAGCAGCATAACAAAAAACAAACCACATCTGGGGCTAGAAAACCATACTGCACGAATTGTCATAATAATTCCCACAGTACGGCAGACTGCAAGCGCAGAACAAAACCCCAGATTGCGGCGTGCTTCTCGATAGGGAAGAAAACCACTACACTACCACCGCCTCCCGAAATGAGAGGACATCGAGTGGTAGAGAAGATCAATGTCAATGGACAGTTGGTCGAGTGTCTGCATGATACGGGTTTAACGTATGATGCCATAATAGCATCGCACTTAGTAAAACCTGGTCAGTTGACGCAAAACAGGGTTGAAGTTAGGGGTGCGACAAGAAGTTCGCCTACCCTAACTTTACCAATAGCCCAAGTGTTAGTTAACTCTAGATTTGTAAAGGGAACTATATCGGCAGCAGTGATGACTGATACTATCTATGACATGATACTGGGAAGTAAATATGTCTATTTAGGGGAACCATCCACTCCCACGATAGTAGGGAGTGCACTGACCCATGTCCCAACTCTAACACCTGGCTGTACCCAACTTCCTAGTGCTAGGAAGACTCTCCAGAGAGGGAAATTTTTTTCCTCACAACGTTCGCTAGCGGTAGGGGACAAAGTGTTACTCTTAAGATCTAGTGGGACTAATAAGGAGACTGAGTGGCAAGGACCATTCCCCATAATGGAGAAAGTGTCCAACACCAAATATAAAATCTTCATGAAAGGTAAGATGAAAATCTACCACATTAAATTGCTCCGCAAATATTATGACAGAGCAAAAGAACGACCAGTACATCTGGTAGCTCTAAATGTTGTTCAGAAAGTAGGGAGGAGGGAAGAACCTCTTAGCTTTCCATACCCACCTCTGACGGGATCCTCACTAAACTTATCTGGAGAAACGCCAGGTCATACCAAAGTACCAAGCCAGCCCCGGAGTCGAAAGAAGTCTAATAGATCCTTCTCTAGAGGGGAACAATTGGTTCAGATATAAACTATGGTGAGAATGCATAGTCGATCTAGGCTCATCCACCCTAAAAGTTCGCTAACTCGTACTTTTCTCTAGGAGGGGCATATGTGACGGGATGAGTCTAGATCACTATGCGAATACCCCCAATATTACGTTAGCTGAATTACTATTTACATTCTGGATTCAGTAGGACAGCTAAATTACTAATAATGACGTCATATTGGCGACGCAGACATTTGCTGCACTAAAACTACACACTGTACTATTGGGGACAGCACATTTCCACGTCATCATCAAATGATGTCACAAGGGAAATCCCCTGTCTTCAACCCTTATTAATATCAAGTCTAATGACTGGGGATATAGGTCCGTCACTCCCTAGCAACGGGAAAACAGCGATATGCTAATAGTACGGCTGCACCGGAAATTGTGACTAACCACTTCCGTCCGGTTCACAATGACTAGAGCTGCTGTGCTAAGCAGACCTTGCATGAAGTGAGCTGCCATATCCAATTGCATCCTTGGTAGATTATACCAAAACCTATCTTAAGTGCTGCAATAAGACTGGGGGTGAGTGTAGTAACATAATAATTACGATTATAGTAAGAAGTGTGTACACATTTATATTCTGATATTGGGAAAACCCAAAACTTGCCCGACCATGTATATTTATGAAACGTGGTAGTTGGAAGGGGAGACATTGAGAGAAAACATGTGAGGCCTAGATATATTTATAGATAAAAATATATATAGATATAATGTATGAACCTTACTGATTATTTTCATATGCATTTTGTGAATGTATTTACATGTATATTTTGTTGAAAATATGATAACATGATTTTGCCATGTGGGCAGAAGTAGAAGAGATGTGGAACATGATTCTCACATGCCAGCAATATTACTAGGCGATATATATTCAAACATAAAGTTGCTTACCCCTGATTCACCGCCATGCCGAACTACATGACACTGACGGTCATAAGTTCAAAGCAAATCCCATGTGGCGAGGAATCAGAATTTGGGGAGTAAATAACTCAACAAGGGATAACTGAGACATCCTAAAGCCCAATGCCTGGAATATCTCAGCCCCGTGCTTGCCTGCTGGCCTTCTTCTTATCTTTTAGCTCGTCTATTCTGTGGGGTATACCTCACGATTTCATGGCGACACTTGATTGCTTTATGCCTAATGACTGATGTGGGATTAGGTTGAATTAATTTTGGCCCTTCCTTAGCTATCCAGGGGAACATCCTGGCTGCCCAGGACTTCTTCACCAGGGTGTTAAGGAATACACCAGTAATTATTGCATATGAGTCACTTCAAGTTTTACAACCATGTACATTTTGTAATGTTTTTTTCAAACAAAGATTTGTCTACCTGTTCTATTCCAATGGACCATGTGGTCTTAGAATGTGTCCACTTCTGGACCCTTTTTCACCTTGTATCATCATGTCATACAAGGTATAGCCAAGCTGATAAGAACTATTGGCCTTTGCTTTTGATACAGAATAGCAGAGAGGAATTGTTTTATTCCTGTTCTGCATCTGACACATACACAACAGACACACAACACCAACACTCAGACACATTGCTATTGTCAAGACACTAAGGAGTCTGCAACTGTTTGTTTGATTTAAGGAGCCTCGCTGCTGATACTGCTGACACCTAACCGGTCCGGTTACCGAAACTTTGAGCCACCAACTAGTGGAGACGGAACCTGGAATCCGGAGGAGCATCGTACACCTGTCGAATGCCAGGGTCGACTCCAAGCCATAATACAACCGAAAGCCAGCACTATTCCTAACAGAGATCAGATTGTCTCAGGTGACTCTGTGTCTACATGTGTTCTGAGTGTGTCACTGTCTGGATGGTGTGAAGGATGATATGCTATCTGTCTAAGCATCAGGAAACTATTTTATTTTTGTACCTGTAACATAATTGTAACTGTCATAGTTCACCACTTGAACGACAATTTTCATTATCTCTTTTACTATTAAAGAGTATTATTGTTTTATACTTGTACCTACGTACTCCCTTCGTGATCATTTGAACGCAAGGTGTGCGCGTGAGTGCGTGAAAGTATTTAAAACAGGGGGCTTCATCAAATGACGAAGGATCACCGACAGATAAACTAGACATTCGTGTTAGGTCTTCCTACATACACGAGTGTTCTTCACCTTCTGCCTTTGTCTACCAAGTGAATCCCAGTCTCTCCTATCGGGACCATCCCTTTAGACATTCTGATAACGAGCCATACTTTCTAGAGACTGTCGGCAAACTCTTGGATAGGGATTTCTGTCTATTTCAATAGAAACACCCTAACGGTCGGTGACAATGTGCATTGTATAACGTAAAAAATAGTGATCTCCCACACAGAAACAGTTGTGCGCACACACACACATTCACTCTCACACTCACTGACTGTCTCTCATTCACACTCACTCACTCTCTCACTCACTCTATAGTAAAGTACATGTGATCATATACATGATAAAATCAAGTGGCATTCAAAATGAAAATATGAAAGATGAGATTACACAAAAAATAGGAATAGCATGTTACATGACATGTGTGCACTAAACTCTCCTTTCGGTCACACATACACATACATACTAACACGCATGCACGCGCGCACGCACACGCACTAACACATCCAATCTCCGCTAACCCACACATCCCGCACCTACCAACACAATAATTCGCACCCATACACACATCTCCCCACCCACTCACACATCCCCCATCCATCCACACATCTCCCACCCACACACACACACTCACCACCACCACCACATAATCCTCCACCCACCCATGCATATCCCACACCTACATCCCCACCTACACACGACCTACACATTCCCACACCACCTACACACATCCCCACACATCCACAAACAATCCCCACCCACACATCTCACTACCCACCAACACCCACACACCCCAACCACCTAAACACATACTCCACCCACAGATGTCCCTCCATACATACATCCCTGCATCCACACATCCCTTATCCACACACACACATTCCCCCATACCTGCATATTCCCTCACCCACCCACCCTCACATCCTCCACACACATCCCTCACCCATCCACACACACCTCGCCAACCACACACACCTCCCCAACCACACACATCTCCCCAACCACACACCCCACCAATACATCTCCCACACACATACCCCACACACTCATTCCCAACCCACACACATCCCCCCAAACACAAACCCACTACACCCATATCTCCCAACATAACCCACACACACACACACATCACCACAGACACATCCTTACATCTAGACACATACATAATGCCTCACACAATCACTGAAACCAATGTGAGCTGCCTCCCACACTCCACGCGCACATTCACTGACGATTATCGTGAGCATCTCATAAAAGTGCAAAAAATGGAGAGAAAACCGTACATATACATTGTGCAGCGCAAAAAATAGTGATCATTCCCCCCTTCCCACACACACACATTCACTCTCACACTCACTCACTTTCCCTTATTCACACTTACTCACTTTCCCTTATTCACACTCACTCTCACTCAGACTACAGTAGAGTACGTGTTCATATTATACATGATAAAATCAAGTGACATTCAAAATGATAATATGAAAGATGAGAATACACAAATAATATGGAATAGCATGTTGCATTAAACCCAATCACATACCCCCACCCACAGATCCCCATCCAAAACACACACCCCCTACCCACAGATACCCCATACACACACACATCCCCTCCACCAACACATTCCCCTACCCACCCTAACATTCTCCTACCCACCCTCACATTCCCCAAGACACTCCCTCATTTAACACCTCCCGCCCACACATCCCCACCCACACAATCTCCCTCCACCACCCACACATCCCGCAACCATCAAGACACACATCCCCACCCACTACACATCTCCCCATCCACACACATACCTCACCCATCCCCCAACACACATCTACCCACACACACACCCACAAATCACGCGTCCCCCAACCACACATCCCTTAACACCATCCCCCACCCACTCACACATCCCTCACCCACACATGCATACCTCCACCCACACATCACCCACCTATATATCCTCATTGACCCACAATCTAACAACCATACACACCCCACCATCCACACATGCATCCCCCCACACACACATATACCCACCCACATACTCACATCCCCCACCCATACACATCTCTTACACCACCTACGCATACCACCTATACACCCTCACACACATCCCCACCCACCCACACATCCCACTACCCACCCAAATACATACCCCCACCCAAAACACACATCCCCCACCCATGTCCCCCATCTACACATAAATCTCCACTCATTCGCATATTCCCCTACCCACCCTTACATCCCCCCACATACAATCCCTCACTCAACATCTCCCCATCCACCCACACATCTCCCCACCCACCTACACACCCCACAAACACACATATTCTGCACCCACACACTTATGTCCCCCACCCATACACACATCTCCCACACCACCTACACATCCCCACATATCTCCACACACCCACACACACCCAGCCAAACACATCCCCCTCACACACATCCCCCACAGACACACCCCAACCCACACACATCCCCAAACACCCCTACACACCCCCATCACACACACACATCCCCATGCACTCACATTCCCCACACACACACACACATCCTCACATCCAGACATGCACATGATGCCTCACATAATCACTGAAACTAATATGAAAAATATCAAGCCAGCTGCAGAGGCAAGGTGTTTTCCCCACCTCCTCTGTGATGGTACCATCCAAAAAGAGAAACCTAGACCAATTCAGCAGTTTTTGTCCATGATGTCTATGAAGGTTTCCACTCAAGCATTGAAACATTTGCTGCAGTGATTGATCTTGAGGATGCATACAACAGAGTACCAGTGGATGTCTTCATGCTTCAGCTTCTTGAGGTTCTACCCGAGCTGGTGACTTGCGGGATAAATGAGCCGGCCGCTCAGAAAGCAATGGCAAACTACTGTGCCTATTCTTGCCAAGAGATCAACAATCAGCTGAAAGATGCTGATGTTGACAGCGATGTCCTGTAAAGGGTACGCAAAACATTTTTCAGCTTCTTGAACTCAAGATAAGACCTTTCCTCCTTAGCTGGTTCGCTGCTGCCTTCTTCGAACGGAAAGTAGTCTTTAGATGGACTTCAGAACGACCAACAATATATCCTGGCCTACCACAGGGATAAACATTATCTCCGGTGCTGTTCAATGCCTACACTGTGAGAATCACCAGCGAGCAAATCATAGAACCGGAGAGGACATTGTCATATGCAGTGCAGACGATGTTTTAGTGTATCATCAGAGTAAGGACAGAGATCAGGTTGCTGTGGAACTACAAACTGAACTCAATCGCATAAATACTTGGTGTGTTGAAGCTGGGGCAATGGTCTAGCCAACAAAGGCAACAGTGACATGGTTCTTTTTAAATAACCATATTGTCAACACCCCAACACCAACTGAAATCTGGGTTCAGAGATGGTGGAAAGAACGCAGGCGATGAATTACCCGGGGATACGATTTGATCGAAGCCTAGCTTATACTGAACACATAGACCAGGTGATAACAAAAGCCAAGCGGGGCTTGGCTGCGATGCGGGTGATGGCAGCGGCAAATTGTCAGCAGCGCCATCTATGTCTCCTGTATGAGTGGCTGGTGATAGCGATCCTGACTCTCAGCCATCAGCAGATAGAAAGGATGGAAAGGATACAAAACAAAGCCATTCGCATCATTCTTGGATGTACAAGAGATACAGCATGCAGAGCGATGCACTACCTTCTTGATTTTCCAACCTTAAGGGACAGAATACAAATTTGCCAGGCAGGTGTCTATCTCAGAGTTAACGCCAACATACAACATCAACTGCATAGCGAGATTAAGAAGGTAAAGAGCAGCAGGTTAAAAAGAGGAAAGTCGTGGATGGGTCAAGCCGAAGATATTCTTTAGCAGGTGTGTTCACTTGAGGACTTAGAACCTGGCGAGGCGTGGGTACAAATGTCAACAGAGTTCTGTACTGCCTTTTCATCGTGCATCCAGCTAAACAGGAAATGCAAACAAGAAAATCCAGCTGCTGTGGAGGTGGAAGTACAGGCTCTGATCTTCGAGAATTCTTTAGATGATGATACTGTCATTTACACGGATGGGTCGGTCGTCTCAGGAGTGTGAAGTTTATGGGCCTTTACGGCTCAGGCCGGATAGAAAACTGTGAAGGAAGAGTGGTGCTTTTGCTTTGACCACATGAGGCCTGATTATGAAAGTCATGGCAGTAAGTAAAACAATAACATGGCTCGAAACACAGACATTCAATCGGGCTTGTGTTCTTAGTGACACAATGAGCATGCTCAGGAGGATAGAGATGGGATGGGTCCGAAGAGAGTGGCTGCTGTCTCTGGAGCAGACTCAGCTGGCAAAGATTAGTTTAATCTTCATAACAGGGCATGCAGGTGTACAAGGGAATGAGGAGGCTTGCAGGTAGGGCTACAGTGGAAGGCGGACAAGCCATGGACCAGGCAGTCATTCTGAATGCTCTACGAGATGTAAGTCGTTTACGAGAACCAAGCGATTACTGGGAATCTACAATCATGGTCAGGCTGCGAGAACAGCGAGTTAAAAGAGGTGTGGCTAAACAAGAACACTATGCAGAAAGCCAAAGAAGAGTAATAAACCATCACAGAACTGGTGTCATGAGCCGCTACACTCTGCGAATTTTGCTGAGGGGATCTGAGCACTTGTGGACTGAATGGTTCGATGTGCAATGAAGATGATCTGTCGACTAACTAACTAAAGTTGTGCC
This sequence comes from Cepaea nemoralis, assembly GCA_014155875.1. Lineage (NCBI taxonomy): Eukaryota > Metazoa > Mollusca > Gastropoda > Stylommatophora > Helicidae > Cepaea > Cepaea nemoralis. The sequence continues at coordinate 213,329 of JACEFZ010020250.1, forward strand.
AAGTAGGTATTAAGCAGCTACTTAGCCAATACTTCGTTTTTGTTTAACAAACATCCCTAGCTTTGAGCACTTTATAAGCAAACGGGAAATTGGTTCGCAGTATGAGCTGTGAGAACTCATTAGCTTCAGTTTGCTTTCACACTTCATTACGTTCTTCCCGAGAGTGGATGACGTAGTTTTCCTAAAGAGCTGGTATGTCGCTAAGCCACGGGCAAAGAGCTGATTCGTCTGGCCTTCTATGATGACTTAAACTTTGGTTAACTTCAGGTTATAAAACCATTCTGGTTGGCTCCCAAAATCCTTTTGATTCAGGTGCCCTCCCACAATAGGATAATGCCTTTCAAAGACTTGCAGGGCAAGTTCAGACTGATGGTCCATATCGAGTCGTCCCTTTTCAGAGGAATTCATCGATGACGTAGGACCTGCTCGTATAGCACCACCATACAGTTCTCATACATGCCCCGAATTAGCCGGGCCAGTGTGGGCTTGGTGACTACTTCGTGCATAAGAGAGATATTTTCAAGTGAATATGTGGAAATTCCGGCATCTTTCTCAGTTGTGATGAACACGTGGGAGCATTGTTAAAGGTCAACTCAATCTCCAGCTGATCGCTATGAGCAGTTGGTAGAAGGGCGCATGCATTTCAAGCAGCTCAAAGTCTAATTGTATGTAATACCTGTTTTTGTAGGCCTTCATGATGGCCACGTCTAGTGCACCAAGGAGAATGCCAGCATCAGTTGTGCCAACACGTGATTTGGTCACGTTCATGCCGACACTCGTATTTCAAAGATCCAGATAGGTGTTGTAGACGTTACTGTCCACAAGCGAGAAAACTTCATTACTGGAGAGCCTGATTGTCAGCTTTTGAATCATTGCTCCGCTGATGCATTCAAGAGATTACCCGTCTTCAGAAGTCTCTGGAAGATGAAAGGGACAAACGTGCTGCCCTGCATAAAAAATATTGGCGCGCCGTTAATAAATTAGACTGGACAGCGAGATGATGGCGGCTAGCCTTGGTATGAGAGGAGAGGTTTTGGGCTTCTCACTACCATTATCGCCGCCCTGTAGTTGTTGGGCTTGAGATAGCTGCCCTAACCTGTGGGATCATGTCCGCTGGGAGCAAGCTAGCATCCCACAATCTTACGGTGAAAGCTAAGAAACACGATTAGATTCCCGATCTGGCAGAGAGTAAGCTCTCTAGCATAGCCGACCTCTGGATGATTGGGGGGGGGGGGGGTTGGATACAGAGTTTCATTTAATTATTGATGAAGAAAAGAAATTTTGTCAGATGAAAAAAAGACATTCAAAGCACGGCTCCGACCGATCTGGATAAAGAGACCAGAATTATCTCGTTTTGAAGGGCTGAGACGCAGCCTGCACAGTGTTTGTAAAAGCTTTAAGCTCAAAATAAATTGTATACGCGACTGCTCCAAACCTCCACCTTAATACACCAAAGTGTCCACCCCTGGATTTCAATAACGTGAACACGGAAGTAATACATTTCGCCATCTCAAGTGCTTATTCCCCGAAAAAAGACGGCATGCGTTTTTCCCCTGTCATTCACGCAACACGGATATCAATTACTGTGTAACGAGCATGATACAAGTATATCAGATCAAAATCTCACTATTTTCTTGGTTGGCGGCATGGTCTAGTTGTTTAAACCACATCACACTCAGCAGGTCTAGAAATGGAATGTGTGAATGCACAAACCCGAGTTTCCGTTGAATATTCTAGGCTGCCGTAGTGCGGATTGGCACCTTATAGTTTCATTAGTGTTTTGTTTCGATACGCGGCCCAATAAGGGGGTTGCCCAATCTCTATATATGTGGTGGAACCAACACCTCACCTCTCTCGGAGGATGGCAGGTTGTGTGCATAAAAACTCAGGTTGCTGTCATCCTCTGAGAGGGGTTGTAAACGGATCACACGGTCGACTTTTGCTATTTAAAAAAGCTAGGGTGCCACTCTTATACTGGGGGCGGGGAGGGGGTGGTTGATGATGCTTATCTTCAGGAGACCAGTTTTCATCTTCATCCTCCTCCTGTGCGCATATTTTACATGTCGCAGCTTCCATGCATATGCATAAAGGGGCATTGCATGGCATACAAATGTATGATGGCTTTTTTATGCCAGTGCAACACACCAGACACACAAATGTATCCTTACCCCATTTTAGTTGTTGCATATGTTTATAGCAGTAATAATCCCTTGACTGTTTTCTACACCAAACCATGGATCCAGGGGTCATGAACCACTCGCAATATTTAATCTTGAAATGATGATGGGTGGTGTATCTCCAATAAGGTATCATGCCAGCATCATAATTTGCTTAGGAATCACCTCTGAATACGGCACACTCAGTTTACATCATTATTGTACAAGGAGGCTAATTACCGCGGCAGTAGTTGGAGTGGTTTTTACCAGAACATTCATTGTGGCTATGTTATCACTTCTGAATGTGGAAGTATAACACGCCGGCTTGAGTCGTCTGCCCGTGTGAAACCTTAAGTGCTCCGGCCTCTCGCAGTTGACTTTCTTGGAATGATACTTCAGAGGCTCGCTGTTCATGTTGTGTTCGAGGCATATGGCTGGGAGGGTGCTGGTTTCAGTCTGGTTATGTTATGGGTTGCGATGTGTTGCAGCGGGTCTTCCCAAGGCTCTTCCTATTTCAACCCTTTTCCCAACCCCACAGTTGCATTCAGATCCTATAGGTGACTCGAAACCCCTCCTGGAAGTGAGAATAGGCCTGAATAGGGGTAAGAAGGATGGTGATATTATTATGACCCCGGCTATACTACTATTCTACACATTTGAATTATATCAGTGACTATGTACTTGGTATTCCAGCCAAAGTAACATTTATTTCTTCACTTCATATGTTTTATAACTCTGTAGTATGCACCTGACGAGATGCAGCAAAATATGCCAGGCAAGAAATCATGCAATATTTTGTTTATGGCGTCTGTGTTTAAGTTTAATAACCCAAGAAATATATAAAGTCAGCCAGGAGGGGACAGTTCAGTCAGTTCAGGTCAGACTATCATTTCTGCACTGCAGACGTGTCCAAACATGCTCTGATTTCCTCAGTATAACTGCTATTTTTAGATACATTAGTCTGTAGATATGAGTGTACAGAAGTGAGCTGGAAGAAGATATATATGAACATGGGAGGTAAGGGGAAACTACCACATTAATTTTCTACAGGTAAGTTTATGGGTACTCAGAAAGCTCCATTTATAATGAAATGGCATGTTACAAAAATACTTCCAATTTGCTGCTGCATTACCAACACATAAGTAAAGCCAAGAATAGCAACACTGAAACCTACCATGCATGTTGTAAATTAGATGGTGGGGTAGGGGTATCCCCTATCAAAGGAGAAGTAAGGTGCCTCCTTCCCTCCGCTAGCCTATGGGACACCCTTGGGCAAAGTGGAGTGCTTGTTTAGCCTCCCGATCACGGTTACGTGAAGCCATGGCTGCAGGTGGTGGATGAAATTGAAACGCAGCCGACAGATAGTTGTAGATTATGGTCTCCAGCTTCACGATGGTAGGCAGAGGAGATCTTTTTTGGGGAGACAATGGCTACGGTCATTGACCAGCATGATAACTGCTGAGAAGGAAAGTGCCATGATCGAGTTTATAGGAAAACATCATGGCATGGTTTGGATAAAGTGCAGTCTGTACGAGGAGACTTGTAAAGTTACCCACCATGAGCGTTTTCACAAGAGTGTGAAAAACTCTTATGACGCTTTGTGGAAAGGACAAAGCGTCACCTTCAATCAGTTGGGCTAGAGCCACGGTCAAGTCTGGACCTGGTTCTTTGGTTCAAGTAGCACGACCAAAAACTGTGCCACTACTAGAGTGTTTAGAAATGTAGTGTTTATTCGTGTAGCATTGTGGTACGGTTGTAAGGGTAACTGACAATGTACATCATAATGTTTCGAGGAATAGAATGTGAAAACAAATGCACCAGTGTTGTGTTATTCAAGACGTGTTGAGTTTGTTCTAATAGTTAGTTGTCATGAACTGTGCGGAGTGGAAGATCTTAAATACAATTTAAGAGAATAATGGAAATAGCTACAATGAGAACATCACAGCATCGTCAGGCAGAAAGGCATTGGTACAGAAGTATGACCGCACACTCAGAAGGATACAACATTTGCACCATAGCAAAACCTCTCCAATTGCCTGTAGCGTGATGTCAATATCGGGCAAGATGTGTATATGGCAGATTGAACGCTTTGTGTGTCCACCAGTCTCATCTGGGTTGTGATCTCGTCCATGAGGTATAAGCCCATGGGTATCAACCCAATTATTGCAATATGACGATAGGATTTAGAAGCAGGGTCTGTAAACGGTCTCCCAGAAATGGAGAGAATATTTCTTGGTGTAGAGACTTCATAAATCACACAAATACCTCGGACAACATGTGTTACCTTAACCACCCCTTTTAGAATCATCACATTACTTCCAGGATTACAGTCTTACCCAGGATCAGTGAGGAGGGTACCACGATTTTGGAAATATACAGAAACACGCCCAGCTACCAAAAATCTATTGACCAAGTGCGCAGTTTGGGCGCCTAGCTATCCAAAGATGCAGTTCGGGACGCGATCGGGTCCCTCTCAAACCAATCAGCTTGTCGCATTAGAATGCTGCCCTAGTCTACTTGGTTTTGACATGTCTAATATTAAACATGACACATACATGTTCCATGGTGCTGAATGGTTTAAGGTGGTGCATGCAAGTTTCCGATTGTGTGTTGCCGCAAACTAGTGGAGATTGGGTACATTACGTTACAAATGTGGGTCTCATGGACTAGACAAATACCAGTGTCGAGTTCGTTTAGAAGACTAGACAAATACCAATGTGGAGCTCATGTGGAAGACTAGACACATACTAATGTAGAGCTCATGGAGAAGACTAGGCAAATACCATTGTGGAGCTCATGGAGAAGACTAGACAAATATCAGTGTGAAGCTCATGGAGAAGACTAGACAAATACCAGTGTGGAGCTCGTGGAGAAGACTAGACAAATACCAATGTGGAGCTCATGGAGAAGACTAGACAAATATCAGTGTGGAGCTCATGGAGAAGACTAGACAAATATCAGTGTGGAGCTCATGGAGAAGACTAGGCAAATACCAATGTGAAGCTCATGGAAAAGACTAGACAAATATCAGTGTGGAGTTTATGGAGAACACTAGACATATACCAATGAACCAAGAGGTCTAGAAAAGATGTTGGTACTTTAGACGCCATACATTGAGAAAACATGAGAATAGTATAACTAGAATAGCCCTGGTCTGGAACGGATCGGCTGGACATAAGATGAAAATAGGACTTGGGATTGCCTTTGAGGTGTCCTCCTTTGCCTGTGTCCTAAATATAACCAAAATCAGCCCTAAAGGACTAAACAAGATCAAACCAGTCCTTTTGAGAACTAAAATATAACCTAAACCAGTCCTTATGAAGACTAAACAAGATCCAACCAGTCCTTTTTAGAACTAAAATATAACCTAAACCAGTCCTTATGAGGACTAAACAAGATCAAACCAGTCCTTTTGAGAACTATGTTGTTTGTCCATCAAGAATGATGATGACCATTCATTTCATCCAGTGGGGATGAAAGTATGGAGCCGTGGGTTCTAAGATGGCTGATAAAGCCTATTTTGACTCGAAATATTCCTTGACAATTTGGACAAAGAATGCTTGACGTTTCTGGAGGAGGATTTCCTGCAGTGGTTTTTCTGTCCTGCCTTTTCTTTACAGCTCTTGCAGTTCTGGTTGCCTCACACATGACTGCACCCTTGTGTAATGATGCACGCCACGAATTTCGGTCTCTGGCTGCAGTCTCCCAAGTGTCATGATGAATTCCAAAAGCATTCAGAGAGATTTTCAGAGTGTCTTTAAAGCGTTTCCTCTGGCCACCTTTGAGAACTAAAATATAACCAAAACTTGTCCTTATGAAGATCAAACAAGATCAAAGCTAGACCTTATGAGGACTTAATGAGTTAAGCTATAGTTGGACCTAAAAACCCACGGAAAAGAAACGTGGAAACACAAATTAACAATATGGGAAGGACATGGACAGAGCTGCATAGTACAGCTAAAGAAAGGAATGCTTGGAGTGAGTTGGTTGAAGACGTAAGCCCCCTATGGGGGATAGTGGGAAAAAGAAGATGTAAACTGTACATTTTCATGTAGCTGTATCTGGGTCTGTTTACTGACAGTTTCTTGTGTACATTTTTTAGTACCTGTATCAGGGTCTGTTTATTGACAGTGTTTTGTGTAAATTCTTTTCTGTAGCTGTAACAGGGCCTGTTTACTGTCTGTCTTAACGAAGGCTCTAGCTGCGACGTCCATTTTGTCACTTGAAATAGTTAGTCTATACTTAATAGTTAATCAGTTAGTTAAACAACTTCCAACTTCACGCAAAGGGTCGCCCCATTATGCTTCGTTCTTGTGCCAGTGAATATGACACTGCCCCGTGTGAAAAGTGAAATAGACAGGAGTCTCAACAAACCAACAGCCTGCATAGGTATGCTATGCATAATGCCACTGCCAAAATGCCATTATAAAAGTACGCCGTGAAAAATACAGTTCACCGTCGATGGAAGTGGCAGTCACTAAAAAGCCAGCAACCACACATTACTGCATAAGGCAATCCCAGTTTGTTCAGCGACTGGCTAGCCGCCCTTTTTGTAACATGCAGTTCATGCTTCAAACAACCGCGGACAGATGTAAAGCACTCCACACGAAATTCACAGCTCACAGGGTCGCTCCGTGCACTCGACTCAGTAGCAGGGCGACGGAACAATGCACTACTAGTCCAACATGAGGAAAATGCGTAAGTAAACCGTAGCCACAAGCGTAAACACTCCAGAGAACTTACAGTTCAACCGCTTATCCTCCATATTGGGGACCGGAAGAGATTGTGTTCTAGTGAAACCTTTTGTTGATTTACTCTTTACAGACCAAGAGAAATGATGCTGGATAGACTGAGATAATGGCTTGGAATAATATCAGCAGAGTTTATCCAGAACACCAAAGACTGTGATCAGTTCAAAGACATGAACGCCTGTGCCAGCTGTCAAGGCACATGATGATGACTCATAAAAGGTTATAGAAGAAGACACGGCCAGTCATGTGGGCCTTCATATATCTATTACAATCTCTTTGTCATCTGTAAGTCCTAATCAATACCTTTAAACCAATACCAATAAAAATTGAGTTTGCCATGTTTATTGTTCCAGTATGTCCGTGTGGATGTGAAAACACCAATAACGATCATGCTGAATCTCCTGGAGATTCAATGGGCCCTGAAAAAACCAAACATACTCATCTCAGTTACAGGTGGAGCTAAGAACTTTACCATGAAGGCCAGGCTCAGAGAGGTGTTTAGGAGGGGCCTCATGAAGGCTGCTCTTAGTACAGGTGAGAATCTCATTGGTCTATTCAAATGATAATCTCATGGGTCTGTACATGAGAGAATCTCATTGGTATGTAAAGGTGAGAGTGTCATTTTGTTGGTCTGTGTACATGTGAGAATGTCCTTGTGTTGGTCAGTGTGCATGTGAGAATGTCTTTGTGTTGGTCTGTGTACAGGTGAGAATGTCAGTTTGTTGGTCTGTGTACAGTTGAGAATGTCATTGTGTTGGTCTAAGTACAGGAGAAAATGTCATTTTGTTGGTCTGTTTATCTGTGTACAGGTGAGGATGTCAATTTGTTGGTCTGTATACAGGTGAGAATGTCATTGTGTTGGTCTGTGTACAGGTTAGACTGTCATTGTGTTGGTCTGTTTATCTGTTTACAAGTGAGAATGTCAATTTGTTGGTCTGTGTACACATGAGAATGTCATTGTGTTGGTCAATGTACAATTCTAGGGCTAGCACCTTATACCCAGGAGTCATGGCAGCACAGTGGCTAGACATTCACCTGATGGCTCAGTGGTCATGGGTTTGAATCCACATCCGGGCATATTATAAAACTGGCCTGGGTTATAGGACAACCCAGCCTAAAATACAAGGGAGTTAGAATTACAACCTTAATAGTGTGATAGAAATTACAATAACCATGCCATTGTCTTGTAGCCTGATAATTATGTTATTAATGATGTCAAGACATCACGGTGCAGACAAACACGGTGACGTCATAAAGAAAATTTAAAGATGGTTGCCCCAATTTTGACATGCACCAAAGAGGAGCAGCGTTCTATTATCCGTTTTTTGATCAGTGAAGGGGTGAAATCTATAGAAATTCATCGTCGAATAAAGGTCCAGCATGGTGATGCATGCCTGACAGTCCAGGAAGTTTATGGGTGGAGTAGGAATTTCAAAACGGCGTGACGTCTGTGACAGACTGTTCATGACCGGGTCCGGCACATCAAGTAGTCACCCCATAGTTTATTGCAGCCATTGAAGGCTGTGAGTGACACTGCTGCACATTTTGGCATTAGCACACCACATCATCCATTATGTGGTAAGTGTCACACCTACAGCAAAGTGTCTGCAAGGTGGGTGCCAAGGCAGATTACTCCAGAATAGAAACAACGACGCATTGATGCTTGTCACGAACTTTTTCAGTGCTTTGAAGCAGAAGGTGATGGTTTCCTATCAAAAATTTTTACTGGAGATGAAACCTGGGTTCACTACCATGAACCAGAAACGAAGAGAGCAAGCAAGGAATGGCGACATCAATCCTCACCAAAACTAAAGATGTTTCGCACGCAGCCATCTGCAGGGAAGGTTATGCTTCTTTTGGGATGGACGAGTCATTATTTTAGAACACTACATGTGTATTTTGAGTACTGGTGAGAATGTTTGTGGTTAGTGTTAGTACAGGTTATAATGTTTGTGAGGTGAATGTTAGTATAGGTGAGAATATTTGTGGTTAGTATTAGTACAGGTGAAAATGATTGTGTGTTGTATTGAGTGTTAGTACAGGTGAGAATGTTTTTAGTTTGTGTTAGTACAGGTGAAAATGCTTGTGGTTAGTGTTAGTGCAGATGATAATATTTGTGCTTTGAGTGTTAGTACATGTGAGAATGTTTGTGTGTTGAGTGTTAGTACATGTGAGAATGTTTGTGTGTTGAGTGTTAGTACATGTGAGAATGTTTGTGTGTTGAGTGTTAGTACATGTGAGAATGTTTGTGTGTTGAGTGTTAGTACAGGTGAGAATGTTTGCGGTTAGTCTTAGTACAGGAGATAATTTTCGTGGTTAATGTTAGTACAGATGAGAATGTTAGATGAGAATGAGAATGTTTCTGTTTTGGGTGTTGGTACAGGTGAGAATCTTTGTGGTTTGTGTTAGTACAGGTGTGAATGTTTGTGATTAGTGTTAGCAAAGGTGAGAATTTTGTGTGTTGAGTGTTAGTAAAGGTGAGAATGTTTGTATGTTGAGTGTTAGTAAAGGTAAGAATGTTTGTGTGTTGAGTGTTTCTACAGGTGAGATTGTTTGTGTGTTGAGTATTATTACAGGTCAGCATGTATGTAGTTAGTGGTAATACAGGTGGTAATGTTTGTGAGGTGAATATTAGAATAGGTGAGAATGTGATTGATTGATTGATTTAGGAACCGACATCACAGCATTTAGGGCATTCCCATAAGCGCCCCGTCCCCATACCCAGCAGCCAGCGAAGAGTTCCAACACTAATAGTACCAGTAGCAATATGATTATATGTCCGCCTCGCCTTTCCTCTGAGTTGTCGAGCGTCGGCCAGATCCTCTCGTCACCCCTCGCTGTCGCATTCTTGCCAGACTATGGTGATCCATTTGTCCCTCCGAGGTTTACACATGCTTCAACAAGGCCGCAACCACGCCTGCCTTATCATGCATCAATACTCCACCAAATTTTGCAGAGCCAGCTGTGGGATGTGGATTATTTTAATTTATGAGAATATTGTGTTAAGTTTGTCTAGAGGATTTAGTTTGATTCTCTGGTCACTGCTAGAATGCAAGGTGATCATGGAAATCTACAATAAACACAAGAAGGAAAATACTTCACTCCTGTTCATAACTGTATTTATGAGTAATTCTCCATTCCCACTTATCACCATATAAATTTCCTATAGTGTTAGAAGATATTGATTGTTTATAACATAGAAACAATCACTGTTGAACAAACATCACATTTAATTGATGAACACATCAAGAATTTCGGACATACTGTTCAAGAATAAACTCAAATCAGAGGTAACATCTCATCTCATCTCATCTCATCATGTTCCTCTTGTACCTTGCGGTGTCGAGGTGAAGTATAAACTTCGTGAGAGTGCCCGGTTATGGGCTTCGTATATCGACATTCCCATGGATTCTGTTATTCCCTCAGTCCAACGTTTACGTGGTCGGCCTCTTCCTCTGTTTCCATCTGGTCTGTACATCATTGCTTGTTGTGGCATGCTGTTGACTGGTAGCCTACTTGCATGGCCAAACCATTTGACTTGCTGCTTTCTAATAAAATCTAGAGCAGCTTTAACCCCTACTTTAGTCCTGATTTCTTCATTTCTGATCTTATCTCTTCTTGATACGTTGAGTATTCTTCTCAGAAACCTCATTTCTGTTGTTGTGATTTTTCTTTTCTCTTTTTCTGTCATTGTCCAGGTTTGGCATTGGTAGCACAGAGTTGGTAGGAAGATTGTGTTGTAAAGTGCTTTCTTAGTAGTTATTGATACATGTTTGTTCTTTAGTATTGGTGCCATTTGTCCAATGAGTTGATTTGCCTTATTGCACCTATTTTCGATCTCGTCTTCTGATCTGCCATTTGATGATATTATACTTCCTAGGTACTTGAAGCTCTTTACTTGTTTCAAGGGATGTTCGTTTAGGTGAATTGTTGCTGTTTGTTCTTCTTTAGTTATAGTCATTACCTCTGTTTTGCTTGCGCTAATGTTCATGTTATGTTCCCTACACATTTCGTTTAGACTATTCATGTGGTCTTGTAATTCAGCTTCTGATTTGGCTATTAGTGCTTGGTCGTCCGCAAACAGGAGTTCTCTAATGGTTAGATTTGCAGATGGTTCTTCTTCTGTGTTCTCGTCATGCGGTATTCTTGCTGTCTCTGCAAACATATAATGGCCATATTCAGTTCTGGGCTTTGCATGACATGACATAGGACATAGGTATACAATCACATGAAATATGACATAGGTGTACAATCCCATATGACAACCCCATTTTCCAAATATCAGTCTAATCATATTCATGTACTCACCCCAAACAACCAATAATTGGTTATACCACCATTAAACCATCCCTTGGTTTTTACACAAAAAGAAACCATGGTATGAGTTCATAAAAACCAGACATATAAAACATTTGTTTCTGACACCAGTTACAATTCTCATATTTAAAAATATTAATGAGATGGTGTCAGAATATTTAACCAAAACATAACTACTATTTGGTTCTACCCTTCAATTGAAAAAAACTACTGACCTTATAAATCCATGGCATAGAAAAACACATATAAAAAGCAGTTGGTACTCTTAATTAAACTAATTAATAGAGTCCTCCTGGTGTGCGGTTCAGTGTTCATCTCTAATGTAGATTAGATCCTATTCCATTATCTGGGTACCTAAATAAATGCACTCAGTTGTGATCCTCACATTTATATCCACTGGTAATTGGCTGGTGAATATTTATAATCCATACTCCAGGAATTGAAATATCACACAATCACATATCTCCTCCGCGGAGCTAGAATTTTTGAATACTCTGTTGCAGTAGGCCCGGTGCCTTTTGTGAAATTGAGGCCTTGGTTGGTCTTACTTCCAGGAATTTCCACTTAAGCTCTGCAGAAGGTACTTTCCCATCTCACCATACACAGTGCCAAGTAGACATCCATTCAGCTGCTCTGCTTCCGATATCAGAATCCCAATTATGTTCACAAAGATGTTACACCCACCAAGTCTCGAGTCGATAACCCATGGCATTTAGGCTGACATTGGACCAGCAAAGAGTTAGTCGTTGTTATCTAGTCCAGTGTAGGAACTTATATGGCTGAGAGGCATCCAATAGTAATATCTGTGACTATGTCCAGAATTGATCTATACATACATATATCCGAAGATGAATAATTCCAGCACCGAAACAGGGTTGCAAACAATCAGATGATTCCTCTTGTTGCAGGCGAAGAGGCATTTACTCCACTAGCTGCTTTCATATGGTCTTCTTGATGGTGTTCAGGTCTGAGATCTCATGTGGATCTTGCTTCTTTTCAAGGTGTTTAAGATTTTGGAACCTTGAGGTAATCTGATGTAGCAGTTGTGTTTCAGAAGATCTTAAGTTGGTATCTTGGTTGTACTGGCTTATTGTTGTTTCAGTGTCTCTTCCCATTTGTTTGAGTTGGTGTTCGTATCTAGAACTTGGTGTTGAGTGTCTTGAACCTTATGTTTGACGTTTGCTGCTGTGAGACTTTCTTTCGAAGACTTATCCATTGTTGGATATCAACTTGGTAAACCAACCAACAGTTGAAGGGTTCTCACTGTTGCTAGTTTTAGTAACTGGTAGGATTTGCCTATAGTTTCACTGATGTTGCTGAGTGATGAGGCTTCAGGTGGTACTTCTCAGAAGTAAAGCAGACGATACCTGTTGTCAGTTACTCTGTAGATCTTTATCTTTGTCGATTGTTAGATACTGAAGTCCATCCTGGATATTCCTACTGAAGTAGGACTTCATCAATCACGCAGTCAGTTGTCTTTGAAATTGTCTGTTGCTCGCTATGGCAGCTAATAATTGCAGCAGTAAACGATGTATTGGTCCAGACTGTTTAGGACAGGTTGCCATTTTCACTTTCCCCTGGCTTTTGACCCAGTTTCCAGTTGATAGTGAAGCAATGCAGTCCCACAAATCCACCACTCGCTATTGTCTATAGAAATGGATGATAAAGAATACAACAAGAGCATTAACCTACTGTGTTATGGTAAAATGTTTACAACACAATTACAAACAAATAAGGAGAAAGAAGTGAGTTTTCAAGTTCCATGTTCCTCCTTGCTTGTTGTAGAGCTTTCCTAGCTCTGATAGTGAGTGAGGTATCTTTTCACTCTATGTTTTGTTCTGAGATTGTTAATGGGAACTATTTGATGAGCGAAGCCATTCTGTCCATCCAAACATGTTGATATTGCCTCTCTCGTACTTGAAGAGAATAACCCATCCATAGGCTATTTTGTTTCCTTTCCTTCACTATAATCAGCATTAGGCCAAGGCTATTCAACAGTTTTTTCTTGTGTACTGACATACTCAAGGATTCTTACATCACCATCATTATGACCCAGGGGTAACATTAAAATGTGTATTTCCCACAGTAAAGAGTAACAATCAGGACAGAATATAATTCTCATAACAGAGAAAACCATCATGTACATTTCTCTAATATTAAGTACATGATAATCATAATAATATATTAATCATAAAATTTAATGCGGAGCCAATGGTTTTGGATTACTTCATGTGTTAATCCATAAACTAGATTATTCTTTTTCCCCCCACCGCTTTGCACAGCATGGAGTTAGTGAACGCTGTGATATATTTTACCAGTTTCTGCTATTTTTAAGAGAATTTCTTATCTATCAGAAATGATTTATGCAGTCTGATAAGTGTTTGGACCATATAATATTCCAGGTCCAATTGCTGCTAGTATTCGAAGAGTTATTTATCAGAAATAACTTATGCCGCATGGTGTATTCTTCTGAATATTGCAAGCATTTAGAATCTTCGCTTCTGCCCCTACCACAGTGAGGTGATGCGGATTGCAGGCATTTCCTACCAGAATATTCCAATGTATATCATGCGTTTACTTTCTTTGTTCTTGAATTTATATTCTCAAACATGGCAATTTCCTAATGGCAATTTTCTAGCATATTTATGAAAATATTACATGTCTATCACCCATCTGGGTGGTTACTAATATGTTAACAAGAAGGTTTGTACCAAAATTCGGCACAATAGTTCGAGTTACAGATTAGCAATTAGGACCACAATTTCCCCAAATAATGTACATCATAAGATGTCTGTGCCTCAGTAGTCTGTTTCCACCATGGAGAAATGTTTTTCTTTGAAACTGTCTTTAGAATCAATAATCTATCAGTAAATAGATTATTTGCAGATCAAGCATAGATAGTGAGATTATAGTTCACAATGCATAGAAGGTTTTAAACACAGGAATATGAAATTGGCAGAAACGGGTTCTCTACTGTGAAGTATGAATCAGGAGTCTGCTCCCACATTGAGAAGAGTTTCTGAAATGTGCTTCTGAAATGAGTTGAGTACTCTACAGTACACATACTGTTTATAGATTATGAGCATTGCTAGTGAGATATAGGTTCACAATAAGAGATTTTAACATAGGAATATGAAATTGTAAAAGCATAGGAAAAATTACAGCGTGGCACAACATGGCGCTCAGTCTAAAAATCATTTAGACTCTGGTTTACAAGAATTGTTGATTTATCATTTTAACTAATTCTTAATTAAACACAATTGTATATGTACCTTATCAAAATACATATTAATAATGTAGATTTAACATACCGATTGCTGAAGAGAATGATGTATTTTTAGGGCTAAGATCGCCTATCCCCGAACGGAAAGACCGACGTCTATCTTTTGTACTCTCTTCAACAAAAATAGACACTCTGATCCCTTTGTTTTAAAAGATAGACGACGGTTGGCCAGGTATTTTGCTCAATCGCCAGCCTAAATTTAACTAATGCCAAATAAATTTTGGCTGACCAACTCGTTTTCTTCTCCTACATTAAGTAAGATAATTAAACAGTAATTATTAGAGATTGGTAATTTTAAGGTCGTCAATGCTAGGAAAGGGTAAGGACGTTTTAATATGCTACACCAGCCAATCTGTCCGCCTGTTCATTCCCCAGCACACCAGCATGCCTTGGAGAAAAGATCCAGATGATGCTTGTCACCCGTGACTTCCGAAGCGAAGCAAGCCACTCTGCATGAAGCTTGCCTGTCCTCACCCTACTCAGCATGCTTTCTGAGTCAGTTGCAATCACGATTTGTATGTGTGTATCGTATTCTCCATCCAGCGGAAAGCTGCACTGACTGCCTCTACCTCCATTCTTAAGCTAGATGTTGTGGTATCATTTGTCAGGCTCTCCTGCACCAAACATCAACCATTCGCTTTTGCTAAGAACCCCCAGGCACTTCTCCTACATCTCAACACCGACCCATCTGTGTAGATAATCACATCACCCGAAGGTGCGATTGTTTGTATGTTGAGTGTTATTACAGGTGAGAATGTTTGTGTGTTGAGTGTTAGTAAAGGTTAGAATGTGTGTTTTATTTGTTATTACATGTCAACATGTTTGTGGTTAGTGATAATACAGGTGAGAATGATTGCAGTCAATGTTAGTACAGGTGAGAATGTTTGTGTGGTGAGTGTTAGTACATGTGAGAATCTTTGTGTTGTGAGTGGTAGTAGAGGTCAGCATGTTTATGGTTAGTGTTAGTACAGGTGCGAATGTTTGTTATTTCTGTTTTTACAAGTGAGAATGTTTGTGTGTAGGGTGTTAGTACATGTGAGAATGTTTGTAGTTTGTTTTAGCACAGGAGAAAATGTTTGTGGTTAGTGTTAGTACAGGTAAGAATGTTTGTGGTTAATGTTAGTACAGATTAGAATGTTTGTGTGTTGGTTGTTTGTACAGGTGAGAATGCTTGTGGTGTGTCTTAGTACATATGTCACCAACTATATTCACCAACGTTCCTTTAGATTAGACAATGAAAATAATAAGGGAACACATTAAAGACAACTAAAACTAGGCATACCAACACCTATTCTGGAGAGGCTATTATTACTATGTACCGCCAACATCAATTTTCTAACAAAGTTGTATCGCCAAATTGATGGAGAGACCATGGGTCCTATACTAGCAGACATCTTCATGGCACATTTAGAAGAAAAGCGATCCTCAGACATTAACAACTTGGTCTTCTACCGTCGTTATGTGAACGATATACTAATTATCACCATAGATGAGCTACAAGCAACATCTTTCCAGGTCATAATGAACATGACGCATAAAAACATTTCTCTATCTACGGAACACGAACACAACGAAGCGTTGTCGTTCCTAGATATTCTAATGAGACGTAGAGCAGACGGCACAATTCAAAGATCTGTGTACCGCAAAGAGACATGGACTGGCCAATACTTACATTTTCAGAGCCTCACACCTGTCCAGTAGAAACGGGGCTTAGTACGGACCCTATTTAACCGTGCTAGGAAGACATGCACCCAGGACACACTGACAGAGGAATTTAAAACTTTGAAGAATGTTTTAAACCTGAATGGGTACGCCAATAACCCAAACCAAAACCAGACGAAACTACAGTCCCTAAACTCAAGGTACCTTGTATTAATCCAACTAACGTTTTGAGGGGATGATGTAATGCAAATGTCTACAGGACCGGTCATTACAGCAGTCGGTCGAACATTCTGTGCTGCAACTCCAGTCATTAGTTACAGAACCACACCGATAACCATCCCAGCAGTAAAAGAACCTGTTCTGTGGCTAGTGTTAGTACAGGTGAGAATGTTTGTGTTGAGTATTAGTACAGGTGGTAATGTTTGTGTGTTGAGTGTTAGTACAGGTTAGAATGTTTGTGGTTAGTTTCATTACAGGTGAGAATGTTTCTGTGTAGAGTGCTAGTACTGGTGAAAATGTTAGTGTGTCGAGTGTTAGTACAGGTGAGAATGTTTGTGGTTAGTGTTAGTACAGGTAAGAATGTTTGTGTGTTGCATGTTAAATCAGGTGAGAATGTTTGTGTGTTGAGTGTTAGTACAGGTCAGCATGTTTGTGGTTATTGTTAGTGCAGGTGAGAATGTTTGTGTGTTGAGTGTTAGTACAAGTGAGAATGTTTGTGTGTTGAGTGTTAGTACAGATGAGAATGTTTGTGTGTTGAGTGTTAGTACAGATGAGAATGTTTGTGTGTTGAGTGTTAATACAGATGAGAATCTTTGTGTGTTGAGTGTTAGTACATGTGAGAACATTTGTGTGTTTAGTGTTAGTACAGGTGAGAATATATCTCTGATAAGAGTCTTAGCTGTGCAAGTACAATTGATGTAATAACTTTAAATGATGCAGAAATTCTGGACCTAATTCTGATGGTGGAAACACCTGTTGCAGGTGCCTGGATTGTGACTGGTGGAACCAATGCAGGTGTGATGAAGCATGTAGGTGAGGCAGTCAGAGACTATGGCTTGACTTTCGAGGAAAGGGTGACAACAATTGGAATAGCTTCTTGGGGGTGTGTGCAGAGCAAGGATCAGCTCATATCTGCAGATGTAAGTTGTCTCTTAATTAAGGCTATACAAATCATCAGGATTGTAGTCAGTGTGGCTGAATGGATATGGCCTCTCTTTCTTAAACTTCCTGTGTGCTGATGTCAAGGTAGTGGGTTAAACCTTTACACTGGTCAGTAGGACTAAAATGTTGACTTCTCTTCCTTGACTTGGGGACATAAATTACAAGTACCTCCGAATTCGGAATGTGGGTTTGCCTGATAATGATGGATATTGGCACTAGGGAAAGCTAATCCACACGCAAAAATTAGTCCAGTGCACTAGAAGTAGTATTATGTGGATGCACTACACTTGAGTTAGAAATGCGCGCACACCCAAAAACATCAACAAATCATGATATTGAATTTCCCAGTTGTGCACAGTACAGTGCTGTGCTACCAAGGAGCATACGATAAGTACAGAATTGTAGCACTGTAACCTCCCATGTATGTACACTACGGTGTTGTGCTACCAAGACACATAAGATAAGTACAGAATTTAAACACTGTAACCTACTATGTGTGTTGTAAGAGGTGACTTCGGAGGGTTGGTGTGGGAATCACCATCTTTTTTAGGAAAAAAGGCTGCAGAATCCAGCCAATCATGAACAAGTTTAAAGAGGTATATTTTACATGAAACTTTAAAATACTGTAGGCTATCACAGAAATAGCAGTATGAAAATTTTGAAGGGCGACCTAAAAGCCAAGATATATTATTGAAACACAGGTTATGAACAGTTCATGGGGAAACATGGACTTGAGGTAATGAACAAAAATTGAGAATTGTTAACCTATTTTTTTACAGGAAATAAATATGACATATGAAAAAATGTGTTACCACATAAAATAGTATATAAAGAAATGCGGGTATCACCAGACCACAAAATTATAATCCACCCCATTGTGGATTGAACTCATGACAGCTGGTCTGACCGGTGAGTGTCCTGCCATTACACTACTGTGGCTCCTTTAAAAATAAAAAGATGAAGACATAGAGCATTGTAACAAACTACGTGGAGGGTCCCAAATAACTATGTCACAATGTTTCCATTATATTCTATAGCCCTGGCTTTAAACAGGTCTTTTCCTGCCAACCCTACTCCGTTCCCCCGGAATAAACTGTCACTCTCTCTTTCGACCTCGGGACCTATTCCCTGACCTGTCTTTCTGGCTGACGCATAGCTAACATGATGATCGACTGAGTAAAATATAACGGAATTTTAATAACCTAATAAAGAACAGCACAGGATAACAACAAGGCAGTTAAAACAGATAGTTCACCATAGATAAAACAGGCATAAAGTGTTCAGGCACAGAGCCTCACGAAGTTTCATCATAGATCAAGTTGTAGTCAATGTCCGTTCTATCCACATACAGCTCACCGAATAATAAGTCCTCCGTTCTATCCTTCCCGGTACGTTGAGCTAACAACAGGCCTCTGTGGAACCAATATAATGTTCGTGGAAAAACGTACTGTTATCCCTGGTCACGATGCTGACTAGAAGTTCATACTAAGGGAATGGTTCATGAATGGGAATTGGGTAGGTATTCTTCACTGTCTTAGACAAGGAGGGATAGGTGTCCTTCACTGTCCCAGACAAGGACAAAGTGTTCTGATATTTAGGCGGGGTCCAGCCCAGTATACAAAAGGACTCGATCCTAGCGTATTGAGATGACTGGCGATGTGTTAAAAAGACTGATTGTCATTCTTTCGGATCAGCGGTGGCCTTATCTCGTAGAGATCATACCCTTGGCCTGGTATGGCCCAAAACTTGATAAGGACTCGAAAATAACATACTTTCCGGGTAGAAGCTCTGTTGAGACCTTCAGCTCTGTTCACCTCCAAAAAGAAGGACCCTGTAGATGACAACCAATTGTGAGCGACTGGGCGTACTCATGTACCACAATCCTGAGGACCATTATGGGCCTCAGTTTAATAAATTTGTCATACATTTCCCTTACCTAATCCATTAGATAAGAGGCCCGAGTGAATGGGTCTGACATGTCAGGTAGCCCCTGGATTGGCTACGTCCCGGCTTGACCAGATCTCCAGCTTGTATAAGTCTGGTCGGTTACCTTAGGAACTCTTCACATACCCTATTCACTCTCCACTCTCATACTATGCCTTTATTATTATTGGGCACATTCATTCCCAGGCTTCCATCTCACTTGCAAACCCTGCCTTTCTCATGACAAAGCTATTGTGGTGTTGTTTGCGTAATTATGTGTGTCCCCCCCCCCCCCCCTTAACTAATATTATAGTAGTGGGTCTGTATGGCACGCAGTGTAGCTCCCTATCCCTAGCAAGAATAGGAAAGAGGAAACTACCCTGTCCGGCCGCTGCTCTCGTCTGAGCTGTCGCCGCAATGTACCGGCAGTGCCTCACATAACACGTAGATTCAGATGAGTTTACGTTCTCTCAGTGAGCTAGAGAAGTCTATTTTATATCCCCGACATCATCCTATCGACCAGTAATCATTCAGTCCACCTGGCCACCCCATCGGCCGAAAGACGAAAGAGATTTCAGAGTGGATCGCCTCTTCCAGCTCAAGAAGATAGATGGGTGGAATCCAGCCACGGAGTACTCCCCCCCCCCCCCCCCTTTCCGGCATTCCGTGGATCTGTAATGTTTATAGTCAAATGAAAGATGATAGTATGCAGAGTTCAGGCCGTAGGAAGAAAGATATCCCCCGCCCCTCTGCTGCCAAGAACCAGCGAAATCATATGGGAAGCTATATTACTCAGATTCGTTCCCAGATCATGCCACGAACCAGACGCTTAGCCAGATTGGCCAACGGTCACCCCCTCCCAATGTGGCAAGACTGCCGTTTCGCCAATTCGTCTCAGTAGTCGAGACAACCAGTTAGCTTTATAGACCAAGGTCTAGCAATATCAAATAAACCCCATGGTTACCTTTCACTTAACCAGTCGTATGCTGCGCTTCATCTGTCGCACTCTTTGAAGTGTCAAATAGACATGAGGCAGTCTACAATCGGTAGTTGATTAAACCGCTATGGATGGTCCCAGAATTTACATTAGTGCGTATTTGGTGCAAGGTGCCCTATCGGGTTTCCCCCCCAAGACAAGACATATATCTAATCGTTCCATTAAAAAGATCGTGTTGTTAAAGTAACTCAGAGAACTATCTTCCATGGTGATTGAGCGAATTAGAGAACTGAGGTTCCCGAAAGCTGTTTCCCCCTGTTTACCCAAAACCAAAGAAGGCATGAGGACATGGGCCACTGGCGTTTTGCCACAAGCATATGGAAAAAAGATTTACTGACAGAGCTGTACAATATAATATAGGGAGGACATGGAGGGATCTGCAGGAAATTGGAAAAGATAGGAGGTCTTGGCATGAGTTGGTTGAGTGCCTATGCTCCATCAGGGGTAAAAGGCATTAGAAGCAGTAGAAGATGTTGATCTGTGCTTTCATAATCAAACAAGTAAATGTAGCAATGTTTAGGAAATGTGGCTATGTCCATCTTGAGAATCTCTGAAACAGCTTATAGCTACGGTTTGAAAGCCTAGGACAGTATCACACTACAATGTATATATTGAATAGGCACAGTGATTTATAAATAATTCAGTGAGTTTTTGTCATCGTTGATGTCCAGTTGGAGAATTTGGTTTCTTCCATCTCACTTGCATGCAGCATGAACATCAAAAGCCAGAATACAAAGAGTATGCATATTTTCTGCGGTAGCATATGGGTGTGAAATAAAGTTGGATGCTTAACAAATCAACTGAAATGCACATATCCGCCTTTGAAAATAAACTTTCCAACAAAAGCTCAATATTGACGGAAACTGGTTAATCATCAAGTGCCCTGCCAATTGGCGTGGGCGGTCATGTTTCTCCACAAATTGCGATCTCCGATGGCATGGATTGGTTCATGTGTTGACTCCTTTCCGTGCTATGATACACGACTGTCAATAATTTTCTTTCACTGTCTTCCTCTATCTCTCCTTCATAAATCTTTCTAGTTGTCACAACATGTTCCAGTTTTTGTCATCTCATAATGCACCCAAACATATATGACTGCCTCTTTCTGATGTTTGCGATAAGTTGTCTTTGCAACTGAACCTACCTTCAAAATGTCCAGATTGTTCATTTTGGCTGTCCAGTGAATTTTCAGCATTCTTCTATAAAACCACATCTCCAAGGCCTCTTGAGATATTTTTCGCCTGATTACTAATTGTCCAGGATTCAAAGTCATCTATTAAAAACCGTTCTATATAACATGCAAGAATTCTTTTTTCTGATTTCAAATGACAAGGACTTATTGTATAAAATATAAAATATTGTGTTATTAAGATAAATAAAAATGAGGAAATGTGCAAATGTTCCAACTTGAAAGCCTAGACAGATAGTTTATTTTTTTTTTTAAGTTTAATTTAGTCGACGGATCAACATCACGGCACACGGGGGTAACCCATAAGTGCTCAATTCTACTCATAACTAAAACCTGAGAATTTCAGCTCAGTGCACGAACTCCGTAGCATCGGCAAGTGTCCTGAAATACTTTGGGTAGATTTTTAACTCGAAACTTTGCCCACGCAGCCAATTTCCTTCTTGCTATGCATCTTGGGAGCAAGTTGCTTCTGAATTCATTGCAGGAGGGAAACGATCACGAATGGAATAAAGGCAAAGGCGGAAATATTGCAGATAGGTCACACAATGAGTGTGGGAGACGTCATATAGTGCATGATAGTGAAAATGATTGTGTGTTGACATACATCCAATGTGGATGAACATTTACTGTACAAATTGGTTTGATTAGTCACATTCGCTACCACCATAGGTTGTAGTTATGCCTTTTTTGAAGCACAATGTAACAAACCATCGTCTGTCAAGACGGCCAGGTGCCAGTATTCAGTCCATGACTTACATCTGTATGTTGCAGCAAGAAAGATGCATGTTCTCAAATATAGACAAAAAATGTCTGAGTTAAATTATAAGCATGTCCATTCCTTTAACAGTACTTGTTAACTACATTGTTGTTTATTACAATTTATTAAAGTATAAAGGAAAATGGCCTGCATATTACAAAATAGACAGCAAAGAGACGGAAAAGGAATCCTTTCTAGACCCTAACCACACACACTTTATTTTGGTGGACAATGGTACACAGCACAAGTTCAATGTGGAGGTACCGTTTAGGGCCAAGTTGGAGAGGGCCATTGCAGCCTGGAAGACCGATCCAGGGGAAGGTATGACGTTCATGGTGATGTTCATCATGTCATTCATAGTGTTGTTTATCATGGCATATATGATGATGTTCATAATGGCATTTGTGATGTTTATGATGGCATTTGTGATGTTCATGATGGCATTTGTGATGTTCATGATTGTGACGGGACAGCCCCAGCAGCATCATAATTACCCAAGTTTTCAAGGAATTACAGAGCCCACAATATTTTTCAAAAATTCTCTAAAAGAATAAACGTTCCCCAGAAGAGGATAAAAACGTAAGAGAAAAATACAGAGTCACTTAGAGCCCGCACTATCATTTTTACTACATTGGTAGATCAAAGCAATGTCTGGTCTCTACATCTAAGAGATTTTCCCTTTGATGTTCTGATCAACCAGACATCGCGGAGCCAGTCAGTTGAGATTGACGTGTTAGTTTACAAGCCTGCGGTTGGAATAGGGACTGTTCAACAGGACCTAACGTGTGAACCAGCCACGGCAGAATGGGAGATAAGAGGGTCAGCCAGACCCGTCTGAAATAATACATGGCAGTGCTACTCAGGGGAAAACCCCGTGTGATCCAAAGACGGCAATATAATGCAGGCCTAACACCTTATCTAAAAGTCCAGACTTTGTGGAGCCAGGACAACGTCTGTAATTGCCACCACAAGGGAGAAATTAGAACCAGATGCCTAACACCTCACTGCAATACAGCGGCAAAGTAGGAACACATGGCTGACACCTTTTTTTCCAGCAACCCAGGAAGGCGGGTGTTAACAGCAGATTGGAATGTAATGACGCGACGTCTGTTGCAGGGGCCAATTCATTGTTTCAGGAATGTGGCGGGGCATCGGTCAATTTGATTGACAAATGAAACTACCGTCCACAGGAAAGGAGGAGGGGTGAAAAGAATTTGGCACTTAATCCATCTGGGTAAACCATCTTACATGGAAAAATAGGCGGAGTTAATGAAAATGGGACATATTAATTAACCACCCTGGAAACTAGCCAGGAATTGAATAGAATAAAACTACATGCATGGCCAGCAAGACTTCAGACGCAAATTCACAATAGCATTCTTAGGATACCTACTGGAGAAATATTAACATTTCGTTCTGTTGGACTTCTGTACGAAGTATTATGATGGAATTTCCTAGCTATAAACCAGGTAAACCATTATTCTGATTAGTTTGTCTGCTAGTCTGAAGGCTTGTGTAGTTTCCTGTTTGTATATATTCTCCAAAACTTTACACTCGTGGATTTTCTTTGTACTTAATGTTCCAGGTTCTAAAATTACTATTACACTGTGAACTTTATCTTCTTCTTTCATTCACCACTTGGTTGTCTGATTTGTTGTATGTGATAATTTGGAGAAATCCATTATCCAAGCTACATGAGCGTGTGGCTTATTCATGTACAGGAGATACATTTAGATTCATCCTGTATGATGTTAAACATTGGAGAGACTGACTACTTAGGAGAAATTCCTGAGAGCTACCAGTCTCTTGATAGCGTCCGATTAACATTGATTATTTGGACCAACACTTTGAGTGCCTACCAAGATTGTGGTGAAACCACTTGGTTTGAGGAATGGCACTAGTTCACCTTGTCTGCATGATGTCTGCATGAGGACAGACATGACTTAGGACATTCAATATCCCAGACAGATTCAGGGAAGGCATTTAATGTTCGACAGGACTGTGCGACCAGCCCTTCCGACAAGACAGTATGAATGAATCAGAAAGGGAAAGAGTAAGTGAGGTGAACTTATATGGGAAACACTCCATTACACAAATGTATATGAATATGTATGTTTTAAGCTATAGATGTTCTAAATAGTTGTATTAATATATATATATATATATATATATATATATATATATATATATATATATATATATATATATATATATATATATTTATTTATTTAGAACTGATATATGTTTATGTAACATGCCATCATCTATCATCATACCATCATATATTATGACTTGAATGTATGTTTATATGAATGTATAGACATATGTGTTTGAGATGTGTAGACGTAGATACTACCCATCTCCGTTCGTTTCATTCCAGATCTCTTAGGAGCAATGGACAGTCAACAACCCATATCAGGAAGTGACTTAGCCTTGTGAGGGACCAATTTGGACTCCTTCAATCTGACAGTGAACTGCGTCTCACTGGGGGAAGCATGACTTATGTGCTTCTGAGCTTTTCAGCCAGATGAGTTACGTATACCATAATATAATCATCATCATCATATGATCATCAATAGCAATAATAAACATAGTTGTTGTATTTTAAAACTCAATTTGTCCGTATAATTCTAAATGTTTATAAATGTTTGTGTAGCGTATCAAGTACACACATTATTGTATCATTTAGTGGGGGTTCGCACATATTGTCCAGAAGTGGGAATCTATGTCCGGGAGGTCTCTTGCCTATGCAGTCATAAGTAACCAGATTACGTTGCATGTCTTAACTCCTCCTTTCTCACTTCTGGTGATACCAAGTACAGCCAAATCTATATAGATATATTCTATCCTTCAACGAGCCACTTCTTGGCTGTTTTCTTGAGTATCAGGGACAGTGTCTTAAATCAGCATAACAGACATTTGTTCCACGTTTTCTCTCTGTGATCTGGGGTAGCAATTAGTTCCTTCTGACAGAGTTAGGGGATCTTAAACTGCATCCAGAACTAAACACCAGTAGAAGAAAATGATTTTGGCTGAGTGGTTGCCCATCTGGGATCTAACCCCAGCCAGTTGGTGACATATTGGTCTGCTCGTCCGCTATAGAATCCGGGAGTACACCCTAGAAAACTTTGGTTCGCGTCCAAGATATTGGTCTGCTCGTCCGCTATAGAATCCGGGAGTACACCCTAGAAAATTTTGGTTCGCTTCCGACTTATTGGTCTGCTCGCCCGCTATAGAATCCGGGAGTAAACCCTAGAACACTTTGGTTCGCTCGCAAGGAACGAACCTATTTCAAATCTGTTAGTCTGGTATTATTCCGGTCTTGCCCATGGATAGAACCTAGGTCATTCTCACTTACATTCTTAGCAGCATTAGTTAGTTATAATTTATTTCTAATGTAATAGCTTGCTTGATTGTAGGCAAGATTGTGACACATTAGGACTTCTTATCCATGATAGAATCAGAGAATAAATTCTAGACTAATGATTTTCATAAACCATTCTTTCATTCTTCACCCATTACATTTGCTAAGTATTAACTTAGGAATTTGTTTCTAGGGAAGTCTGTAGAATTTAAATAACTTGTTAAAAAGTTAATAATGGATAATATCATATGAGTTAATTTACATCATTCACCACTGTAGAATTAATAATCACATTAATTAGTGATATTAATTAGTTTATTGATGATTTACTTGATGATTTTTTGATTACATGCTTTATCATTTGATTTAATCATGAATAATTTGATAATGCTTAGTTAATTCAGTGTATGACGGACTGCTTTGCATCAACTTTCTCACTCAAATTCACTACTATCATTCTCATAGCAGTGTAGGTTCCTCTTGTCACTATCCTGCTCTAGCATAAATCTTAGCTCTCTGTAGGGTAATAATATAATTACTTACCTGAGTTTAAGCTGAGAAGAGATCATGGATGCACGCACAGATTTCTTAGAGTCCGCTAGAGGATGGGGCATAAGGCTCAGCTTAATAGGAGAGAAGCTAGAACTATTTATCAGAGATGAAATGGATTGGTGGGACAAAGAAGATGAGCAGATGATGAAAAGAGTTGCAAAATTAGAAGCTGATATGCGTCACAAAGCTGAAGAAGATGAGATGAAGAAAAAGCAAATTGAAATACTGAACATGGAGGAATCTACCAGCTCGACTGAGGAAAAGCCAAACACTCAAGCTGAAACTCTGATAGAAAGCAGGGAAGCTGACCGTCACAAAGAAGAGGCATGCATTCCTTTGCAAATCCCCATGGCTCAGAAAAACAAAAACTGGGGCACAGAAAGGCAGATGCTTCCCCACTCAATTCCGAAAAATAAACGGAATAGGAATAAATGTACCAAGCGTACGGTAAACAGTCACAAACGTGATAAATGTTTACACCGCAATGAAAGCGGATTCGCTGGCTTGGCAACCCCGCAATCTCAGGAGCTTCCTATGACTTCCCAAAGGAGAAAAATCCAGGAGGAGGAGGACCTGAGGAAAACTATTAAAGAGATCGAAGGCGAGACCTTACCCGACTCTTTTATTCCCTTCAGTTCAGAGAAACTAGGAGTGGAAATGAATTCAGCTGAGACTGGAATGGATGTAAAACAGGATTCCAGTGTTTCTCTCGGTGTGGCCACACAAGATGAAATAATTATCAGTTTGAATTACTTATCTCAGGTGGGATATGGCATTGAAAATGACATCCCACAACATTCACTTCTATTGGATTTGGAACAAGAAAACCAGACCAGGGAGAGGATACTTCAATTGGACTTGGCACAAGAGAGCCCGGCCATGGAGGAAAAACAAGACACAGAGGAGAATTCTTACGATGTCAGTATCTTGGAGTCTTTCACAAAAGAAATTCAAGATATACAAAGCATTCATGTAGGTTATACCACGGACTCTGATTCAGGGACGATAAACATGTCTGCTAACAACAAAGAAGAAAATACTTCTTTGGACAGGATGAAGGTATTACCTATCATCAACACAGCTGAAGCTAACAGGGGATCACAAATGATGGACTCTGCAGCGGAACAAAACCGGAGCGGTTGGTATACTCAACACTCAGGACCTTGTTTACCTTTCACTTCAACCAATGTTGGATGGGGAGAACAGCTGTTTATGTATACTTCTACAAGGAGTGATACAAATTCACAGTTCTTGGGGAACAACATGATTTCTCAAAGCTGGACAACTTCTACTAGCCTTATACTTTCAAACACAGATTCAAAATGGAACTCTGTTGAAGAGGAACGCACCTGGATAAATAATTATCGAGGGCAGAAAACTCTTAAATCAGGAGGAAGTAAACGGACGCCCTACCAAGAAAGAGGCAAGTATGAGTTGAATGCACATCATAAAATTATGTTTAGCAAATTTCCTGCCAAAAGGAGGAGATTAAAGGATTTTATTATGATCTTTGGCCAACGGAGGAAAAGAAAATGGAGCAACATTACTGCGACCAATTCTTTTAAGAAAACACTGATGGCACTTCCTCTGCTTATAGGACAAGGGCCAGAAATAAAGTGGATAATAACAGTCTCTCTGCGGCGCAGGAGAATCTTGTTATACATTTTGCAATTTCCCGGCTGGGAAAAAGTAAAACCTCCAGAGGACAGGACATTACCGAGCAATAGCCCGGAAATCCGACACAACACCAGAAGCAAAGATTTGCAAGATTTATCCTGGGAGGATGGACATGGGATATTTCTTTTGACTCATAGAACATCCCACTGCCACAAAGAATATTGGGAACCCAGACTTGGAGGCAGTTGGAGAACGGAGAGAACTTAGATACATTCTTGAATGCTGCCGAGGCTCTGTTATAGGCTTCATTAATGAACCTACTTAAATTGGAGAGCTGTGTGACGGGACAGCCCCAGCAGCATCATAATTACCCAAGTTTTCAAGGAATTTCAGAGCCCACAATATTTTTCAAAAATTCTCTAAAAGAATAAACGTTCCCCAGAAGAGGATAAAAACGTAAGAGAAAAATACAGTCACTTAGAGCCCGCACTATCATTTTTACTACATTGGTAGATCAAAGCAATGTCTGGTCTCTACTTCTAAGAGATTTTCCCTTTGATGTTCTGATCAACCAGACATCGCGGAGCCAGTCAGTTGAGATTGACGTGTTAGTTTACAAGCCTGCGGTTGGAATAGGGACTGTTCAACAGGACCTAACGTGTGAACCAGCCACGGCAGAATGGGAGATAAGAGGGTCAGCCAGACCCGTCTGAAATAATACATGGCAGTGCTACTCAGGGGAAAACCCCGTGTGATCCAAAGACGGAAATATAATGCAGGCCTAACACCTTATCTAAAAGTCCAGACTTTGTGGAGCCAGGACAACGTCTGTAATTGCCACCACAAGGGAGAAATTAGAACCAGATGCCTAACACCTCACTGCAATACAGCGGCAAAGTAGGAACACATGGCTGACACCTTTTTTCCCAGCAACCCAGGAAGGCGGGTGTTAACAGCAGATTGGAATGTAATGACGCAACGTCTGTTGCAGGGGCCAATTCATTGTTTCAGGAATGTGGCGGGGCATCGGTCAATTTGATTGACAAATGAAACTACCGTCCACAGGAAAGGAGGAGGGGTGAAAAGAATTTGGCACTTAATCCATCTGGGTAAACCATCTTACATGGAAAAATAGGCGGAGTTAATGAAAATGGGACATATTAATTAACCACCCTGGAAACTAGCCAGGAATTGAATAGAATAAAACTACATGCATGGCCAGCAAGACTTCAGACGCAAATTCACAATAGCATTCTTAGGATACCTACTAGAGAAATATTAACATTTCGTTCTGTTGGACTTCTGTGCGAAGTATTATGATGGAATTTCCTAGCTATAAACCAGGTAAACCATTATTCTGATTAGTTTGTCTGCTAGTCTGAAGGCTTGTGTAGTTTCCTGTTTTTACATATTCTCCAAAACTTTACACTCGTGGATTTTCTTTGTACTTAATGTTCCAGTTCTAAATTACTATTACACTGTGAACTTATCTTCTTCTTTCATTCACCACTTGGTTGTCTGATTTGTTGTATGTGATAATTTGGAGAAATCCATTATCCAAGCTACATGAGCGTGTGGCTTATTCATGTACAGGAGATACATTTAGATTCATCCTGTATGATGTTAAACATTGGAGAGACTGACTACTTAGGAGAAATTCCTGAGAGCTACCAGTCTCTTGATAGCGTCCGAATTAACATTGATTATTTGGACCAACACTTTGAATGCCTACCAAGATTGTGGTGAAACCACTTGGTTTGAGGAATGGCACTAGTTCACCTTGTCTGCATGATGTCTGCATGAGGACAGACATGACTTAGGACATTCAATATCCCAGACAGATTCAGGGAAGGCATTTAATGTTCGACAGGACTGTGCGACCAGCCCTTCCGACAAGACAGTATGAATGAATCAGAAAGGGAAAGAGTAAGTGAGGTGAACTTATATGGGAAACACTCCATTACACAAATGTATATGAATATGTATGTTTTAAGCTATAGATGTTCTAAATAGTTGTATTAATATATATATATATATATATATATATATATATATATATATATATATATATATATATATATATATATATATATATATATATATATATATTTAGAACTGATATATGTTTATGTAACATGCCATCATCTATCATCATACCATCATATATTATGACTTGAATGTATGTTTATATGAATGTATAGACATATGTGTTTGAGATGTGTAGACGTAGATACTACCCATCTCCGTTCGTTTCATTCCAGATCTCTTAGGAGCAATGGACAGTCAACAACCCATATCAGGAAGTGACTTAGCCTTGTGAGGGACCAATTTGGACTCCTTCAATCTGACAGTGAACTGCGTCTCACTGGGGGAAGCATGACCTATGTGCTTCTGAGCTTTTCAGCCAGATGAGTTACGTATACCATAATATAATCATCATCATCATATGATCATCAATAGCAATAATAAACACAGTTGTTGTATTTTAAAACTCAATTTGTCCGTATAATTCTAAATGTTTATAAATGTTTGTGTAGCGTATCAAGTACACACATTATTGTATCATTTAGTGGGGGTTCGCACATATTGTCCAGAAGTGGGAATCTATGTCCGGGAGGTCTCTTGCCTATGCAGTCATAAGTAACCAGATTACGTTGCATGTCTTAACTCCTCCTTTCTCACTTCTGGTGATACCAAGTACAGCCAAATCTATATAGATATATTCTATCTTCAACGAGCCACTTCTTGGCTGTTTTCTTGAGTATCAGGGACAGTGTCTTAAATCAGCATAACAGACATTTGTTCCACGTTTTCTCTCTGTGATCTGGGGTAGCAATTAGTTCCTTCTGACAGAGTTAGGGGATCTTAAACTGCATCCAGAACTAAACACCAGTAGAAGAAAATGATTTTGGCTGAGTGGTTGCCCATCTGGGATCTAACCCCAGCCAGTTGGTGACAATGATGGCATTTGTGATGTTCATAATGGCATTTGTGATGTTCATGATGGCATTTGTGATGTTCATGATGGCATTTGTGATGTTCATGATGGCATTTGTGATGTTCATGATGGCATTTGTGATGTTCATGATGGCATTTGTGATGTTCATGATGGCATTTTCGATGACATTCTTGGCGACTTTGTGATGGCATGTATGCTATAATTCACAATGATATTCAAAATGGCATTGTTGTTTGGTATCTATGACAACATTTATGCTGACTGACACTCATGACTTTCATGATGATATCCATAGTGGTTTTTATAAAGACTTTCATGAGGACATTCTTGATTGAAGACTTACATAGGACATTCTTGAAGACTTTCAAGGTGACATTCTTAATTGAGAACTTTCATGAGGAAATTCTTGAATACTTTCATGAGGACATTCTTGATTGAAGGCTTTCATGAGGACATTCTTGAAAACTTTCATAGGACAATCTTTAAGACTTTCATGAGGACATTCTTAATTGAAAACTTTCATTAGCAAACTCTTGAATACTTTCATTAGGACATTCTTGATTGAAGACTTTCATAAGAACATCCTTGATTGAATACTTTCATGAGGACATTCTTCACTGAAGACTTTCATGAGGACAATTTTTGATTGAAGACTTTCATGAGGACAGTCTTGATTGAAGACTTTCATGAGGACATTCTTGATTACAGACTTTCATGAGGACATTCTTGATTGAAGGCTTTCATAAGGACATTCTTCACTGAAGACTTTCATGAGGACATTTTTGATTGAAGACTTTCATGAGGACAGTCTTGACTGAAGACTTTCATGAGGACATTATTAATACTTTCATGATGACATCTTGAGACTTGTTCATGGGTGGTTGCTAAAGCTTGTCTATGGAATTTGGAAGCCAGTCCCCATGTCCAACCCTCCTTTGCCACATCTTATTGTTTGGTGTTCACTCACTTTGAATTCAAGCGTAGGCCATACACAAGCTACAACTTCTAGTGCACTGTGCAGTTTTTGCATGTGGGTTAGCATTCCCTGTTACCAGTGTCCCTCGTAATCAGGGGAACTCAATACGACTTCTGAGGTACTTGTAATTTACATCCCCAAGTCAAGGACGAAAAGTCAACATTTTAGTCCAACTGACTGCTGTACTGTAGAGGTTGAACACGATACCTCGGCATCAACACACCAGAAGTTTAAGATGAAGGCTATTATTCATTCAGCAATGATGAGTTCTGTCACCTCTTATGACATGTATGGTAGGTTACAGTGTGTTACTATTCTTTGCTTTCTTTAATGGTCTCAGTAACACAGGGCCAGAACCCTCTTTAATTGTCTCTCATGACAGTATGGTAGGTTACAATGTGTTACTATTCTTTGCTTCCTTTAAGGGCCCCAGTAACATGTGGGTAGAACCCCCCCCCCTTTGACATGTGTCATGTGATCAGCTACTGTAGCGAGAAGTCTCATAGGTACAGTAGAAGACAATGAGACTAACCGTTGGGAAAGACTCCCCACTGAAAAAGAAGACAGATGGCTCTTATAACTAGGGAATATGAATACTGGTCCCATAAGAAGTCTACTACTCTTGCAGTAGAACAAGAAACTGCAGATAATATGGAAAACTATACACAAAAAGATGACAGCAGACTTTGTTAGCCGCGACATGATGATCCTGTAGAAAAGAATTTAGCCCCCCAGACTTGATTTGAGCTATGCAGCACAAAGAAGTCAAGAAAGATAAAGATGCAACTCTTGTCCTACACTCTCACTTGATCTAATTAAATGTTTTATAATGAAAACACTACTTCGATTTATCAATTGGCAATAAGCGACAACACAGCTTATCACTGGTTTAATAAGTAAAAGGGAAAATAAAGCTGCCACAAGGAGAAATTAAAGCAGATAATGGTAGAGAATTAATAAATCAAAATTGTTCTGTTGGATAGTTACTGGCATATCCACACGCCTAGGTTGTCTATAACAAGGTGATGACAGTGGCTCCAGGAAGATGTTCGGACACTTATCTGCAATAGGTGTTTCCAACGGTGAAGCTGGTAATTCTCTCTGTCGTTTCTCAACCCTGTCACTCTTTGCGACAGTGGTGAAAAAGTCAATTCACTCAAATGATTAAATGATGTTGCTGGTTACGACACTATGTTGATGTTGCTTGATTGCAACACAAAGTTGATGCTGCTGGTGAGTTAAGATTATTGGAGGTTTCACACTCTCTGAAACAGTCAAACCAAAACAACTGGTAAGTTGCGGCCCGTGTGGAATCTCATGCGTTTATCCTAGCCTGGAGACACCCTCTACCTTCATACTTGATCTGACTTCACTCTATAGAAAAATACCCTAACTGTGACTTTACTGATGCTATGGTGATAGGAAATGGACTGAATACCAATCCTAACCAACCAGAACTGACACACCTTCCTAGGTGTTCAAGAGACGCAATGGTGTAATGTAGAGTAATGAAAATACCACTAACACCAATGAGACTGAGTATGCTTCTGTGCAGGTAAAAAGTACTACTATTCAAGAACGCACCATGATACGTGATAAACGTGTAGTTTTCATAAATATCGTGACCGAAAAGTGATTTTTTCCCCGTGGACACCTTTTACAATAACCCCCACCAAACTCCAAACGCCAAGAGTCAACGCAATTTCAATCGTTGGGAATCACCTTGGACCACGACAGCTTTCCAGTTTTAAACTTCTCACCCAGCTAACTCAGAATACATTCTTTGTGATTCATTGTGTGAGACCCTCCCCCCCCCCCCCCCCTTGCTCTTTTGATCCACTGTCTCTCTCTCTCTCTCTTACCCTGTCACATATAAGCACACACATTCTTTGTGAGTCGGTGTTCGTTGTCAATCGAGGTTTTCAACCTTGCTTAGTCGACACAGGTAAATCCTTTGTACTGACCTTCTCCCAGCCCAGCGAACGGAAAAATAAATCCTTCGTACCTGTAAACAAAAAAAGAGATCATATTATGTCATAACGAAAGCTCAAAAAGGTTTGTCAGCAATGAGAGTCATGGCAACTGCCAATATTGAGCAAAGACTGTTAGTACTTCTATTCCAAGGACTGGTACTTTCACCAATCGAGTATGCCCTAGCCATCCTCACTGTCAGCCATACACAGATTGGAAGACTTGAAAAGGCACAAAACAAAGCCATCATTTTGGGCTGCACGAGAGACACCAGCTGTGTAGCAATGAGATACCTCCTTGACTTCCCGACCATGAACCACAGGATCAAGATCAGGAGAGCTCGTGCATACTTAAAAATAAGTGCAGATGAGCAGACCCTCTGCATGAAGATATATTCAGAGAAAAGGGCGACAGGCTAAAGAGGGGCAAATCATGGATGGGTTGGGTGGAAGATGTCATCAGACAGGTCTGCAGTCCTACCAGTATCAACCCCGGCAAGGAATAGATGCCTGTGACTCCAGCTTTTAAGTGCACCTTCTCCTGCATTATCACTCTTGACAGACGGTGCAGAGAACATAAATCTGCCCCTGTCAATGTAGAGGTCAACGTGCTCATCAGTGAATGCTCAGACAACCCCGAAGTGTCCATCTATACAGATGGATCTGTTGTAAAGCAGCAGAGAAGTGCGTGGGCATTTACAGCAATTTCAGTGGGCCGAACCGTTCAAGAATCCAGTGGTGCCCACTCCATGACCACGAGCAGCATGACGATGGAAGTGATGGCAGTTACACAGGCTTTCATATGGCTGGAATCACAGCATTATACCAACGTGTGTGTACTAAGTGACTCAATGAGCATGATTCGGAAGGTCGATGCAGGATCTGTATGTAGACAGTGGATTGATTCGCTACAGAAGTCAGTTGTCCGTCAGGTTACCTTCATCTTCATCCCGGGACATGCGGGAGTCGAGGGAAATGAACGAGCTGATAAACTGACTGGCTCTGCATCCCCTGCAGATGGCCTGCCCATAGATCGCACTGATGTTATTAATATCCTTAAAGACATGTCGAGAGCAGAGACTTTGACGTCAGTGAATCGACACCATTGTCCAGGATGAGTGACTTGGGAGTAAGAATTGACACGGCCAGACACGAGAGATACAACGCGAAATTGAGGGGCATCATCAACCAACACAGAACTGGCACTATTAGCCACCGGACACTGATGCATATGCTTGGGGGAGGATCTGAGCACCTATGGACCTGTCCATATCTTAATTTAGTTCCCGCCTGATGTGAAAAGAATTTATTAAGTACATTAATCTTTAAATGTCCTCCTGGCTATGGGAATATTATGTTTCTCTCCACACATTGCCCCAATGTGGCATCCACCAACATACATATTGTGAACATAATAAATGCATAAATTTAAAATGTTTTTATCTTACCCCGTTGCGGAATCAAGCTAGCCTCACTACCATAGTCGGTGCCCAAATCAACCTAATAAGATTTGTGGTAGAAATTAAACCACTAATACTTGGTATAGTATTAAATTTTGTGTGTCCACTATTTGGACTGCTAACAAGGTGCCGACCGGGTTGCTGGGTTTACAGCGGAGGTTTTGAGATCGGAAGCAGTATTTGATTCAGTAGATGGACAGTTCTGTAGCTATGTTGTCAAGTTGTCCGTGCTCAACCAAATTATCTAAGCCAGACTGAGCCAAACTTAACTGTAGTAAAATCATAAAACACTAAGAGCAACATGAACACATATAAAGTATATTTATACCATGATTCGCACAATATAAGATGGGTAGGCAAGGGTTTTTGCTACAACATGTCTGGTAGGTTACAATGTGTTACTATTTTTTGCTTCCTTTTATGATCTAAGTAACATGTGGGCAGAATACTGCTTCGTTGCCTTTATGGCATGCATGGAGGATACAGTGTTAATATTCTTTGTTTCACCTCAGGAAGCCACTCTTGTTATATTATCTGAAAATGTTTCTGTATTAATGTTGAGTTATCACATAGTATAAATATACATTGTATTTCAACATTCTTTCACCAGATGAAGTATCCATCCCCATTTGTCTGCTGGTTCTAGGAGGAGGACCTGGCACACTGCAAACTGTACACCAGGCACTGAATAGTGGGTCGCCAACTGTAGTCATTAAGGTGGTGATTTTAAGTGCATTAGTTTCAGTGTGTTTTCTGTTGTGAAATTGGTAGTGTGGTGATTAGTGCATGTGTTTGTGAAATGAAATATGTAAGAGTGTAGTATGTGGAAAAACAACAAACACAGACATATGTACATACCTTATAAATTATAACATTATAACATATAATATAATGATCCCAGGCCAGGTGAATAGATATATTACATTCGGAAAATTAATCAGAAGAATAAAAATAATAGTCATAAAGTAATGTTAACGAGCTATTTAATAAATAAGTTAAAACGATACAAATCCAAGGCATTGGTCTTCGTAACCTTTTAAAAGAGCAACACAGACAGAGCGAATGATACCATTATTATAGTAAATAATAAAGTAAAATATAAATAGTAGGGCACAGTCATATTAAAAATAGACAGTGACAAAAGATGAGTGCTTACCTTCCATTTAAAAGTTTAGATGCCAAATTAGGAAATGCGAAGCCAAATATGCGCATAATCTAAGTGAGAAAGATAAAGTTGCATATGGGTATATGATAAGGGCATAAGAGATAGGTAAAGTTAAATATGTAAGGGCATAAACATGATATGGAAGGATGCAAACAGAGTTAAACAGTGACACCTACAACAGTAAATCACCCTTCAGACACCAATTGTTTATAAAAAGACTAGCTGACCCGGCCCGGCTTCGCCCAGACCTTGTGGGGAGCATCTCATTTAATTCATATAAGTAGTCATATAAGTTCCCGTTACCGACTATCTGTCTGTCTGTCTGTCTGTCTGTCTGTCTGTCTGTCTGTCTGTCTGTCTGTCTGTCTGTCTGACCCGGCATCGCCCAGCTCCTGGTGTGGAGCATCTCATTTAATTCATATAAGTAGTCATATAAGCTCCCGTTCCCGTTCCCGACTATCTATCTGTCTGTCTATCGTCTGTCTGATCCGGCCCGGCTTCGCCCAGCCTCTGATGGGGAGCATCTAATTTAATTCATATAAGTAGTCATATAAGTTTCCGTTCCCGACTGTCTGTCTGTCTGTCTGTCTGTCTGTCTGTCCCTCCCTCTCTGTCTGTCTGTCTGTCTGTCTGTCTGTCTGTCTGTCTGTCCCTCCCTCTCTGTCTGTCTGTCTGTCTGTCTGTCTATCTGCCTGTCTGCCTATCTGTCTAATCATTTATTGGTTGCAGTTAGAACAACCTTAGATAAACGAAGACCAACTTACAAAAAGCATTAGAAAGAGCACTTGAAAGATCTTTACATCTTCCCCCTACAATTAACTTGGGTAAATGGAGCAGTGGCAGCAGCAGCAGCAGAAGAAGAAAAAGGAAGAGTAGGAGCTGAGAGGAGGAAGAGGGAGGTGGAGAAGGGAGGAGGAGGGAGGAGTAGGAGGGAGGAAGAGATAGGCGGAGAGAGGAGGAGGAGGGAAGAGGAGGGAGGAGGAAGGAGGAGGAGTATTAGGGAGGAATAGGAGGGAGGAGCAGAGATTAGGACGAGGAGAGAGGAGGAGGGAGGAGGAAGAAGGAGGAAGGATGAGGAAGAAGGATGAAGGAGGAGGAAGGAGGAGGGAGGAGGAGGGAGTAGGAGGAGGGAGGAGAAGGAGGGAGGAGAAGAACGCAGGAGGAGGGGGAGGAGGAGGGAGGAGGAGGGAGATGGAGGGAGGAGGAGGAGGGAGGAGGCGGAGGGAGAAGGAGGAGGGAGGAGTAGGGAGGAGGAAGAGGGAGAAGGAGGAGGGAGTAGGAGGAGAAGGAGGGGGAGGAGGAGGGAGGAGGAGGGAGGAGGTAGAGGGAGGAGGAGGATGAGAGGAGGAGAGGATGAGGAGGGAGGAGGAGAAGGGAGGAGGAGGGATGAGGAGGAGGGAGGAGGAGAGGGAGGAGGAGGGAGAAGGAGGAGGGAGGAAGAGGGAGGAGGGGGAGGACATAGGAGGAGGAGGGAGGAGGAGGGAGTAGGGGGAGAGAGGAGGAGAAGGGAGGAGGAAGGAAGCAGTGTGATTAGAATGAGGGAGGAGGGCGAGGAGGCAGGAGGAGGAAGAGGGAGGAGGATGGAGGAAGAGAGAGGAGGAGGGAGGAGGAGGAGAAAGAGGGAAGAGGAAGAGGGAGAGGGAGGATGGGGAGGGGAAGAGAAAGAGGGTAGGAGGTGGAGGAGGGGAGAGGAGGAGAAGGAGGATTATAACGCATATGCCTGCAGATTTAATAATGGCTGAAGGTGTTCCATGTCTTCTTAGAGTTGGCGACAGTGTAAAGAAATATAAAATCTTCAAACTTGATAGAGATAAGGTAACTATTATTTATTTATTCTTTAAGCATAAAAAGATGAGTTACAATGTTATCCATCCATCCATCATGTGCCATGCCGGTAAGCGTGGGCGGTCATGTTCTGCCATTTCACTCGATCACCAGAGTCGTGGATCAGCTCCGTGTTTCTGTCTCGACCATGCCACAAGGCCAAGCCATCCAGGTTATACAATGTTATGCATTATGCATTATTTTTATGAAAACTTTGAAAATGCCTTAAAGATTGTATCACTATTTATTATAACTCATATGCCGGTATATAACTATAGACAAAGAGTTTATAAATCTTTGAAAACGATGCAACAATATGACTATAAGTTATACAGAAATGTTATGCCCCTTGAAATAACTTTTACAGAGTTAAATCCCCTCGCTGTATATAAATTACAATGTAAGATGAAAAATTAAATAATATTGGGTAAGCAGCCGATTTCACACTAAAAAATATCACAGTGGGCTGCGCTGGAATGAAAGGAAGACGTGTAGAAAATATCATCACAATCGGATGGGCCGTTCGCGAACGCATAAAGGACATACGGACATACAGACGGAGATTGCCTTTTATATATAAGATGAGTCTAGCACCATTTGATCAATGCACCTTTTTATGTTGCATATCCCTTACAGGACGTCACAGTCAACACCAGCATATTTCCGCTGCTGTTGATGTATTAGGCAACTTTTACGTTTAGTAGTTTGCCATTGCTTTCTGAATGACTGGCTCAATTACTCCTTTAAGTTACGAACCTGGCATGATTCGCTACTGAATCTCGTGCAGCTGTTTTTCCCACGTGGATGTACGGGATTACGAACAACTTCATTAACCTCTTGGCCAATGAGACTGGTCTTAATGCATGTAAAAGTGTCCATTACTTTACTTATCTATAAAAGTATTGATTCCAGCAGGATGGACACATCACAAAGTGATAATTAAGTATCTCTCATTCCTTTGATTGAACAATAAAATGATTTTATGAAAGAGAAACATGCATCATTCACTTCCGGCAGGTCACCAATAATAATGTCACAACATGGGTTACATAATGCTGCGCATTTAAACTTGCCCATTAAGAATGGAGTTTGAATATATGCCCATGCGATAGGGTATTTCTCGATATTCCCTGAGAAATGTCTGCATGTCACATGTTTTCCTGTATAATCTTCAGGTAAAATAAAGTCTTTCTTCAAACCAATGAGGGTGCTTCTGCTACCACGTAAAACACTGGCTAATTTGCCATTCACATAGCCTTGATGGATATTAAGTTTGGCTTTGGAATCTACTGCCAGATTAGCTTCTGCATTTGCTATCTGTATGGAGTGCCCGCATGTTAAAACACCATCTTCATGGAAGCCGTTACATGTTGTACATTTTCCCAGATGGAACACATCGATGGTTTCAGCTGCGTTAGCTGGATGTTGACTCTCTACTATTTCTTCATCTGAGTAAGAGCTATCAAACATTGCCGCGTTGGCCTTTCTCGTCATCTGCTTTCCTTTACACACATGACGCCAGTGGCCATATGCTTTGCAAAGGAAGCATTTGGTTAAATGTTTGCAGTTCTTTCTCTCCCTGTCTTGCTTATCTATAACATTCTGAAGGTATGTCAAATACCCAGGGTGTTTGTCACATATCTCACTTTCATTATGTTGATAATTACAATATTTACGGTGATACCTGGTGTCAACAATTTGCCTGAAAGGTTTTTGTCTGTTGTAAGTACTAGACTTTGGTCTTTCATATGTAGCAGCAGCTACGAATTCAGTGTCTTTAAGTACATTTGCAAAACAACCTTTATTTGCAGTAGAAAAGGCATGACCGCATTTCTCTACCTGATGTACACTCTCACACTCGCACTCTTGCAAGAATTTAGAAAATGGCGGTGGTAAGGAAGAGATGATCTTATCCCTAATTATCAGATCTTTCAAATTATCAAAATTGTTATCAATTTTGGCTGCTGACAACCACTTACTAAATACATCCTGTACTACTGAGGTGTAGTCAGACAACATTTGCGTTGACTTTTGTGCTAGCTTAATAAACTGTTCTTTGTACCCTGCTTCGTGTAAAAGTAAATGTGCCATAATTTTGGCTTTCATATAGTGGTAGTCTTTCCTAAATTCTTTTGGGATATTCTCTATCACTTTTGTGACTCCCCAGATAAACTCCTCATATAGATGATGTTCCAATCTGTAACTGGGACTTGATAATGTTCCATTATCATCTCAAAGTTATGGGTGAATGCTGAGATGCAGTCACCAGTAGCAAAATTCTTTACTATCTCTTTGTACTTTTTGAACTGGTTCTCTTTTTCCTTTGTTTCTAGATTCTCTATCGGCTGCTGTTTCAACTTCTAGCTGTTTAATTTTCAGCTGCATGTCGCGTTCTTCACATTCGCTCTGTGCAGTGATTTCAGCCTTTCTTAGCTCAGCATCTAACTCTGCCTGTTTGTTCTTGGCGTCTAACTCTGCCTGTCTGTTCTTGGCCTGTAACTCTGCCTTTTTCAGTTCAGCATCTGATTCTGCCTTCTTAGCCTCTAACTCTGCCTTTCTCAGTTGTCTTTCAGCAGCTCTGTCCTCCCTATCTTTCACTTTTTCCTGTAACTGGATATACTCTGCATATTTGGATTCACTCCACTTTGTTAATTCTTCCCCAGTTTAATTTAATTTAAGCCCAGATTAATTAAAATCATGTAATGAAGACATATTATTGTACAAAAATGTCACACAGGTATATATGCAAACTAAATATACTATTCTACTCACCATAGTACATGTATAATACACAATGAAAAAAAAAAGAAGATGGTACAGCTAAACGCCTGATCCCGCACAAACGTATATAAGAAAAAAAAATACTTAAGTGACACTGGAATTTTGAATGATGAAAGTTACTGCCACAGAGAATGGATGGTTGATCTTCTACCCGAAAAATTACCTTAGCCTCTTACAATTTCAGCTGAACAACCTGTTTACTTTTGGAGAGAGAAAATATTAGTATGAGTATGTTTTTGTGGTGTATGTATTGTCCACTAAGTGTAATAGGTGTGAATGCCGTCAAGTGTATTTGTATAGTCGTTTTGTCATCAGTTTTGGATCTCAAATTCAACTATGACTTCTTGCTGCTGCTTTCGTTCACTTCACTGAACTACTTTTCAAAGCCATACTTCTTTATCATGCAAATCACACGTTCAATTCACAATCGGATGATACAAGAACAAATCACTCACGTTCAGCATATCATAAACACACTCTATCTTTTTGTATCTGGTTCAAAACAACAAGCCCATGTTCACTCGCTTACTTATGGTCCGAACAAGGACAAGCTTTCCACGTTCAATCTTCTAATATTTTAATGTCCATAGCCGGAAATTGCACCCACACTTAGCGTCTGTCCGCTCTATGTTATTATTTTCTCCCCTTTTTCAACAAATGTCCAAAACCGGACGAGATTCCCCACGTTCATCCACAGTCTATCTCATTTTATATGGCTCAAAAGCCCGACGATGCACCCACGTTCAGCGCCTGTCAGGGTCTTGATTGTATGACCAAAGGCTCGTATACTAACAGGCGTGAAAACACACACTCACACAAATGAGTGTATCAACACACAGCGATAAAACTCAATCACTTTTAATCGCACTATCTCACACGGCAATCATATCAGGCATCGCTCAACAAATGCGATCATGCCATTGCCAGAAACAGTCCATGTACATACATCAAAGCAAAAATACAAATAGAATAACCACTCACTCAATCTGTATTCTACTCAACAAACGCATACAGGCTTTCTTCCATCAAGCATCGACTCATACACAGCAGCACACACTTTCATGTGCATCCAGTCTGAATGACCTAGGCTGTCTGAGTTCCCAGCAGTGACTTCTCGCTGGCCTGGCTTTCCGCTCGCGTGGCTTTCGTGTCCCACGCGGACCTCTGGCCATGTACTGCGTAGTAGCCGCGAGTCAAGTTCACAGCGGTACCTGATCGTTATCGCCAAGCGAGGGAGATGACGACTCGGAGATTCTGACATTATTGTTGTGATTCTTGCGTGACATCTCCTGTATAGATGGTATTTTTTTTGTTAATGCACACTGTATCATGTTACACAGGCATGTGTTGATGTTGATGTCAAGGTGTTTTCACTGTAATCACCTTACGCATCATCAGCCTGTGCGTCCCACGTCACCTAGTACATCATCACTTGTTTATTATCCACTTGCATATATATATATATATATATATATATATATATATATATATATATATATATATATATATATATATATATATATATATATATACTAGCTGACACAGCACGGCTTCGCCTAGTCCCTGGCGGGGATATATCTGTCTGCCTGCCCGTCCGTCCATCCGTCTCTCCCTTCGTCTATCCCTCCCTCTCTATCTATTGGGTCAGACCTATCTATCTGTCTGCCTGCCTGCCTGCCCACCCGTCCGTCCGTCTCTCCCTCCCTCCCTCCCTCTCTATCTATCGGGTCAGATCTATCTATCTATCTATCTATCTATCTATCCACCCACCCACCCACCCACCCACTCATCTATCTATCTATCTATCTATCTACCTATCAATCTATCTATCTATCTATCTATCTATCTATCTACCTATCTATCTATCTATCTATCTATCTATCTGTGTGTGTATGTGTGTGTACGTACATATGTACGTACCCACCCACCCACCCACCCACGCATGCACGCGCGCTCGTTCATTCGTTCGGCCTTTTCCCGTTAAAAATATAGATAGACTAGAAGAATAGACAGATTGATAGTAGAAAATATGATTGGAAGAGATCTATCTTCATTCCAATAACTAAAAAGGGCAACGTGAAAGTACTGAAAGTAAACTTACCAAGATATCACGAACAGCCAATAAATGGTGGGCGGTGGGTTGACTGCAGAGTACTGCAAAGGATATGCAACTAACTTTCTCTCACAAAAAAATTATTTTTTTTTTAAACGAACGAAAATCTTTATTTTCAAAGGGTTAAGAATTGGGCACGCAGGCCCGTCCTACATTCTGCCCTTCTTCTCTATTTCCTCTCATACATTCTTTCATTCAACATCTCTTATGAAGCAATTCTTTGACAACAAAAGAACAATAAGCATTAAAACGCATGAAAAATAATCAATAATATATGACTCGTTGAGGCAATGTTTAACATGGGCATCATAAATACCCAACGTGGGTGTAACGTGCCATACATATGGGAATGTTTAAAAAAAATTGCATTACATAGAAGAAACAAACAAACATTTAATTTGATGTGGAAAAGAAATAAAGAAGAGTAAAACATCTAATGTGCTGTTGAAGACAAATAAAAAGATGAGTTTGAAAATTTTCACGTATTTAAAATAGATGCATTATTTTTATGAAAACTTTGAAAATGCCTTAAAGATTTTATCATTATGTATTATAACGCATATGCCTGTAGATAAACATTTTATAAAACTTTGAGAAACATGCAACAATTATTTACATTACATATATAGCAATGCTACTAAAAGTTGTGTCCCTTGATATAACTTTTCTTTATTTAAGCCCCTTTGCTATATATTAATTATAATGTAATTAACAAATTCAATTTTATTACGTAATTAACTGTTTGTAAAGTAACAAACTATGCCAGTTGGCTGCCATGGAATGAGAAGATCATCTGTAGAAAATTTCATCTCAATCAGATGGACCGTTCGCGAACGAAGAAAGGACATACATCCATTCATACATACATTGTCTTATATATATATATATATATATATATATATATATATATATATATATATATATATATATATATATATATATATATATATATATATATATATATATATATAACCTTACTATGGATAGTGTTCGAAAATGATAATTATTGCCAAGAGCGTGAGAGTACAGAGTGATATTATCAGTACTATTAATTTATTTACAGAGTCAGTGCTTGAGTACTTTATGATAGCAGTAATGCCTTCGTATTTACAGTT
This sequence comes from Cepaea nemoralis, assembly GCA_014155875.1. Lineage (NCBI taxonomy): Eukaryota > Metazoa > Mollusca > Gastropoda > Stylommatophora > Helicidae > Cepaea > Cepaea nemoralis. Next base: position 257,421 of record JACEFZ010020250.1, read on the forward strand.
GACTGACTGACAGTAACTTGTCCACAAGTTTACACAAAAATGCCTACTGTAATGGAACATATTGAAGCAGGCGAACGGTTAGGCTTGACTGGCAGAGATGTGCACGAGGTTGTTTAAGTAAAACTCAGAGAAGAACAACAATCGGAGATAGAACAAAAACAGAGTGAACGTGACGCCAAACATCTACAGGAAGAGAAGATAGCAGAAGCCAAACATCTACAGGAAGAGAAAGAGACACAAGCCAATATAATTAAACTAGAACTTGAAAAGTTACAACAAACAAATGCTATTGAAAGTTAGAAACAAAAGTGTAAGTTTGAGATGGAGAAGGAGATTGCACTCAAAAAGTCTGAGCTTGCATCAAATGGACAGAGCAATGAAGGAAAAGATTTACATACTTCTCAGCAACTGAAACTACAATACTTTACAGATAGAGATAATATCCAGATGTATCTCAACAGATATGCAGCAGCCACAGGTGTGGGTATACCAGAAACAGAATATGTTATGTGACTCAGTGAATACCTTAACGGATAGGCATTGGATACAGTGTTTAATTTACCAGTGTCAGAAATAATTATACTGTTCTGCATCCACATCTGATTATGAAGTTCATTCTAACTGAACATGAGTTCAGAACTAAGTTCAGGCAGTTTGTGCCAGAGAAAAATCAGGATTTTATAGACTTTCAATACTTTGAATAATCTCTTCAATAAATGGCTAGAATTAGCAAAGGTAAGAGGAGACTTCAGTTGTCTATTGGACCTGATGTTATGAGACAAGGTATTATCATCATTTAATACAGACTTCGTGGCTTTCTCTCAAAAACGCAAAACAAAGGACTTTGAAACAATGTCCCAGTTAGGTCAAAACTATATGACAGTACACCCTAACTATTCAATTGGCAGACAAAGTGATGAGTAAATAGTCTGTGCGGCCTATACTATACAGGATCAAAAAGGACAAAAAGTGCGATTCATCACACAGTTATGAGCAACAGGAACTTCAAAACTATGGTCACCGTAGCAAACATTTTAGCAAAAGAGGATGCTACTCATACCAGAAGGGGAATTTTAAGAGACAGAATTTTAACTCTGGATGTATTTAATGTGGCAGTTGGCGGCACAACTCAGCAAACTATAACGTCCAACCATCCAACTTGCCAGCAAATAACAGGAGGAAGAATATTGTTTGTTTTAAATGCAGAGGAAAAGGCCATACCCAATAACAATGTCTGGTGAAGGATACTGAGCACTCACACATATCCCAAATGATTGATACACTCAATAAAGAGAACTGTGATGAGTGCAAACCTTTGTTTGAAACAACCAGTAAACCTATCTTGATATGTGGTCACCCATTCCCAGCAATGTCATCGGTGCACACAAAAGGCAGTTTGAAGCTGCACCATGGGTTTGTCAATGATAGTCCAGCATTAACTCTTAGAAATTCAAGATGTACGACCATTGGAGTGAGAAAAAGTCTTGTACACCCCGCTTCTTACACAGCGAAAACTGTTAAGTGTATAACATTCAATGGGACAGCTGAATTTTATCCATTAGCTGAGACCACAGTGACAACACCATATATCAGGCAGAGCGACAGTGTGTGTCTTTGTCAGAAGTGACAATTGTTGATACCAGACTGAAACCATAATTGTCAGAGTGGGGGTGCGTTACCGCCTTGTTGAATGTATTCTTCACTGGCTGGCAACCCCAAATAGTCAGAAATTGACTAGAGACAAAATCTATATTCCTGAACTACAGATTAAGCCCATTAATATAAAGAGTACAGCTTACAATTGGCTTGTAATCAAATCAAATCAGCTTTTTCTAATATTCACCAGGGAGTGAGAAGGAGATGGTTTGATGAGTTAGATTTAAGTCTACACATTGACTACAAGCCCAGTGCAGGTTTTTCTCCCCTGACTATTCCCTTCCCTGGTGTCTAAGTAAGACCCCAACCAATGTACACACACAAACATACATGCATGATTGGACAAATAACATATAACTTAGTTTAAAACATACTACATTTATTGTATATCAATATTATTCAACATATGATGTCTTTCTTGATGATAATGATGAACTATGCAGTATACATTCATACATATTTTGGTCACTTGAAACGTCACGAAAGTTTGGAGAGAACAATAATGGAGGGGTATATGCCTGGGAAGAGCGGAAGAGAAAGGCCAAAGAGAAGATGGGTACAGGATGTGGCGGATGATGCCGAGATGGGTGTATCAGACGTGGGGCATCTTGCTTATGATCGAGAGGTTTTCTGGAAGGTTGTTATGGGAGCGAGGTTCTTCAAAGGACATGCTACTGAATGGATGAATGAATGAATGACTGTTAAACGATGAAACGTATAAATAAATAACTTTGAGTTTACTTGTAATCCTATCTGGATATGTGTGTCCAGGTTACAAGAGAGGTCCGCTAACAGCAGCTAAGTTCAGATCAGCACACAGCTATGGTCAGATCTCAACAGCAGGACAGTGTTTTGAACAATAATAGTGTTCTGTCCTGGCGCTCCAGGTCTCTCTGTCATGGGAAACCTGGCCTCTTGTCGAGTGCTTGGAAGAGATAATCAAGAATGCATTTTATCTAGTTCTACATCAGTACAATCCTAAGTAATACATACAATCTATCACCACTATGCAATGACCAATCTGGCAGAGTCTCTCTTCCAGCTCTACTGCATTCACTATCCTCCTTCTCCCTATATATTGTTCTCCTTCTGTCTAGTCTGGGAAGGACTTTTCCTGTCTAACATGCCTGTAATTATTACAATTTCCTGCCATCCTAATTAACGTCTGTTATGGGAATGAATTTGTCCTACATTCATGTCACCAATTTATTCACCTGGTTCTTTACAGCTGCTCCATTCAATATTGGTATTAGCAGATCAAAGGGTCAGTAGTGCTATCATAATAGTACCTGAACTCTGGGCGTAATTGCCATGATCAGTCTATGTGCCAGGCTCAGATGAGTTACGGTGGACGCTCATCCACCCCGCACCAAAAGCTATGCGCACCAAATACCCAATCAAATGGTGGGTAATATCTGCACTACTACAATTCTGCTTCAATCGCCATCAATAGGCCCTCTGCCAATGTGTGCTGAGCATGAGGACAAAATAACATGTCCCCCATATACTGGTAGGTTTGCCTATGACAAATCAATATCTCACATCAAATACACATAAAGTATACCAATTCAAATTATACATATTATGGTATTTAACATATTAGCATACTACATTAGTTAGTAACAATATTGCATAATACAAAAATGAGACATTAAACAAGTCTCATCTGAGTAACCACCCAGGAAGCGGCATTGTGGGTATGCACGGTTTATTCACTACATTGCCACTGCTATGGTAAGAATAAAAAGAGATATAGTCAGTTGATTATATTCTGTACAACAAATGCACACAACAAACGGCGACTAGGCTAGCTTACATAGGAGTGACCAGACACATAAAGGTCAAAGGTATGCCTAGAACATAGCCGAGATCTGCCTAACATAAGGTTCCTACTTATATAGCAAGAATAACACTTATGTAGAGATGAAATAACCTAGCTCAGACAGAAGGATGAAAATCTACATGCATAGTTACTAAGAGATAACATTCATTGTGAAGCTCTAGCCAAAATCAGTAACGGACATATGAATACAGTGATCATACCTGTTCTAAGATTTTTCATTTCTGATCTGAGTATCAGAATCTTCTAGCATATATACCCTTGTTACATTCCCACGGTTTTGTTTATTTCAATTGCCACATCCTACAGTGCAGACTGAATTATCTCCCCCCATCTGTCATAAATTCTTTCTGAATGACTGGCTATCACAACTATGACCGTGGGCAGTCTCTATTCAGCCGGACTTTCACATCTTGTGTGGTTGAGAGGTCCCAGTCAGTCTGACACTGTTTAGCCGAGGGAGTCTTATCAAGCAGTGAGTTTACACCTTGCGCCTCTAATCTGTTTCACAAGGCAGTCAGTCTTCGTGGTTGACTGGACGTCTGAGTCTTGACACTTCTACCTACGTTGTTTTCACGCCTCGGTGGTTTCACCTTCCCTTAGGTTGGCATTCCACACGTGGTGTTATCTTACTCATTTTTGAGTAGATGTTGAGAAACGTGACTCACACTTTATTTCTCTAATTTTCTTCTTCTTCTCTTCTGGAATACTTCCATGTAGGAAGGCATTCTGGTGCACTCGTGGCATTTTGTCACAGTCCTGGACTCCCCTGTCACAGACTTGATCATTAGAAATGTACCAACAGTCACAGAATGTAAAGAGGAGGACACTGACAACTGGTACCACAGATGTGTTAGAAGCAACGCTGTAGTTACAAGAAGACAAATTAGATTAGATATGATTGCCGAGGCAGAAGTGACACTCGTAATGACCAACTAGACAGAGACTAAGGATAGCACAACTGATCAGGAGAAGACTTATCTCAAACAGAGCTTTAGTGACTGTCAAAGACAAGACACCAATCTGGATAAATGTATTCAATTGTGTAGTAAGTCAGAACGTAAGCAATCAAAGAAGGGTATGTGGTGCTTTGAAATAAAGATTAATATTCTCACTTGTCAACGTCCTAAAGACCTAGGGAATAAGACTCGGGTTCAGACAGGCAACAAACTCCATACTGTATATTGATAATCTAATTTATTATCATTAATCTGGCAAAGAATGGTTTTGCAGTTAATCACAATATCACAGGAGTTAGTTGGTATATCAACAAATCAATCATACACAGTACTATCACAGCATAAGTCTATCAAACTATCTCATTAATCAACAATCTCTAGATTCAACTTAGTTTCTGTATATCTCGTCCCCCTAAGCTAAACCCTGCTTCTTGTCAGCTGTCCAGTATTCGTCTGCCCTTCGACGTGCGTCGGGCGGACACGGAGTATGACTCCCTTGAGCTTCTCGTGAAAGTGGCCCCTGCACGCTACAGGCGGGTTCCACCTGTGTCAACGAAGCAGTAGGCAAACTGACCCCTCGTTCTCGAAGGCCCGAGATTGTTCGGGCACTCGAGCTGTTGCAATTAATTCCCTTCTTAGGGTTTCTGTATTGGTGTTATATCCCTTCTATATATCCCCTATATCTCTATGTCCATATATACTTTATGTGAGACCTTGACAGGGTTCCCCTGCCCTCCGTTCTTGTGGGTTACTATATGCTAATTAGTCTGAACTAATTCTGTCACGGGATCACATGAAGCTATGGCAGTTTGTGGTTGTAGTTTCGTGGATGGGAACTTAGTAATCTATATCCTTGCACTATGAACTCATGTATTTTCTAGTACACCAATTCAGGGTGATTGCTGAAGAGTTCAACTCTCTTCCATATTCCTAAACCTGCTATCCGACCGAAGTTCCCTGACGCGTACTGTTGTATTTACAACTGCGCCCTTCTCAAGTATCCAACATGATAGCAGGACAATGAACTCTTTATTAGAGAGTTTCATCAAGACGAATTGTCTTGGCTTATTTAGGAACACATGCAAATCTTGTTCCTGACTGTGTATTTTGATACACTTTTACTTCCGTATGTTTTATATAGTGCCCAATATATGATCACTTTTGTTTTCACCAAGTAACTACTCATGTCCTTGTTTGCCTGTTAGTGTGTCTACTCCCTCTTTACTTGCTGTAGCAAAGTGTATGTGCTTTACTTGTTGGTGTTTAGTTTTGTGAATGTATGTTTTACCTAATGTATATAATGTGTGCTACGTGTGTGTATGTGGTGTGTAGTATACTTCTAAGCGTCACGAGCTGGAATATCCTTTATCATGAATTACGCCATTTGTGTAACGCATGAATTGGGTATTCAAACAGTGATTCTTAGAATAATCCTATTATATCTAACACTAAACATGTATATAAAATTTAGACAAGTGTTACATTTTACATCAAACGCAGACAAATTAAAATGACTACTTTTTGTATACAATTTGTCCGCTCAATATATCGCTCCCTCATTTAATTCATTTACTCTCTGATTCGTACCTCTTTCATTCAACATAGTTTTTTGGTTAAAATATACAAGTTAAGTTAAGGTAAATGTTATCGCCCTTAGAAAAGAACTCGGCGACATATTATGTTGAAAAAAAAAACAAGTACTACCTGTACTGGTGATAACAGAATGGTTTATAATTTAAATTTAAATAGTCTTAGAAAGAAAATTGTGAAATTGAACGATAATGTTTATGACATATTATGATAGAAAAGTGAAAAATTGACATTTTCACACATTTTATGCATATAATAATACAATAATTTACTACTTATTTAACTAATTAAATTAAACTAATTAACTCCATCGACGATCCGTGTGTTGTCGTCCTTTGTCGGTGTGTATTTAAGATGCTGTTACAGTTGATAGGTAACGCATTGGTGTTACAGTCTCGTGTAGTTGTTAGGCACATGTCGTAATAATAGTGACATATAGTTGCGGAGTATGTCTGATGTTCTGTTCCGTTAGTTGGTGAAGTCCATTAACATTCACTAGTAAGGCAAAGTCTGGAATGTTCACATTCTATCATTAGTTGTTAATTTCTGCAGTTGATGAAGTAAATTCACATCTCTTCATAGGCAGAGTTCAGATTGTTCAGAATGCATCGTGAATTGCCAATGTGGCATGATACAATACTAGTCGTCCTTTATTTTGAGTAATCTAATATTCAGCGCTTGCTGTAGATATACCTAGACTGTCGAATAGCCTGTCGATATTCATGCAGTTCTACGGTGAGTGTAGAGATACACTGGATTTCATGCATCAGAATAAAATATCACAGTTTGCAATATGGCAAAATATTTGATTGAATAGTGTCACTCTGCTGGTGCATTGGGTAATCTTGATAAAATATCAGGAATTAAATTATCTGTGCCTTTGATATGGTGAATTTCAAAATCAAAATCTTGTAACAAAAGGCACCATATTGCCAATCTGTGATTTCTGGGTTTCCCCTCTCTAATGACCAGCAGTGGCGAATTATCTGTGAGGACAACGAAGTGGGTGCCAAGAAGGAACTTACGTAATCGAAGAACACAGAAAACCAAACTTAAGGCCTCCAATTCAGCTGTGGAATATCTGGTCTCAGCTGCTTTCAACTTCCGGCTTACATACAAGATTGGATGTTTCACTCCATCATATTCCTGCATTAGACATCCTCCGATCGCGATAGCACTTGAATCTGTGGTTAATATAAATGGTAAATCTATGTTTGGTAATCTGAGGATGGGTGGCTTGGAAAAAATAGATTTCAGTTTGCAAATTGTATCTTCTAAACTGATACTCTTACAATTCCAAATAATACACAATTGTATGATTATGATGTAATAATAGTCTAAACAATGTAAGAGTGAATATGAATTTACAATAGGCATATATCAGGGTTATATCAACAATTTTGCACCAATAGGAGTTAATGAACTGTATAATGGTTTTTCGAATCTCAATATGGCGCAATGTTGGCTGATATATGAGTGAGATGGTGAGTATGATGGATAGGTTGGTTTGTTCTCATGATTGTGGTCCAAGATATATTTTGAAAGATATGTAGTGTTGTTTCACATTGTGTGGACAGCAAAAGTAGCAAGAGTGTCAGTAGTTTGACTATGTCAGTTCTACTATTTGGTGAATGTGATTGTCTAGTCTTGTTGGTTGAGTTGTGTGTTTCAAAGAAATTGCTGTATTTGTCTGGTAAACTGGTAGATGGTGATTTGAAAATGTTGCTAGTTTTTGTGCTGATGGATTTTGACAAGCATCGTTTGCCGTTTCTGTTCATGCAATAAAGCGGTTTGTTTGTATGCAATCGTTTCTGATTTTGATTTTGTGTGAAGTGAATTGTTTGTGTTTGTTTATTTGCATACTGTTTGCTTGCCTGATTGTTGTTTGATGATGTTATTTCAGTATCTGCAAAACTTTCTGCAGGTTTATGTGTTGTTTCCGTTTTTGTTTTATGTGTCATTGATAGATGATAAATTTGGGATGAACGCATATGATGACACTTGTTTGTTGTTAATACTTCTTTGTCAATAATAGTGTCCCTTGGATATATTTGTATTTCTCAGTTATGTTTCTTGTAATTAATGACGTCACTGTTTATTGTTCTCAGAGAAACACATTGTTTCGACTCGTAGAGTTGGCAATTATGAGTTCTCTCAGTTGATGGTTTGGTAACTGCGTTTTTGTCGTCAAGAAAAATTGTCGCTAATGTGAAATTGTCTTCATTGTCTTTGTCGTGAAGAGAATTTGTCGCTGATGTAGAATTGTCTTCATTTTCGTTTGTAGCAGTGTCGTTAAGAAGTACTGTCGGTACTGTGATTCTGTCTTTATTGTTGTTCTTGTCAGTGTCGGTTCTGTTAGTCTGATTAGCGTCCCCTGTTTTCTCTGTCTGGTTGTTCATGTCATTGTTGTTTCTAGAATAATATGGTTTCAATCCTACCAATCGGAAGTAATTTGACAGAGTTGGATCAGTTCTCTGTTCTTGACTGAATTTAGTGATGGTAAGTTTAGGTGAAATAATTTGTAATGACTCGTCCAGTTGTTCGTCGTGGGTTTTCTGAGTCATTTGTCTGGTCACCTACGTTAGCGTCTTCTGTTCTGTGTTGCACATTTACAGGTTCACTAGTTTTGTTCTTTGATGGTATCCTTAATTTGAGGTTTTATGCTGGTGGTATAATTGAAAGATTCGACTGCCCCTGTGTTGTGCACCTCTGTAAATTCGTTTAGAATTTCGTCATTTGTGGTCTCCCTTACGCTTTTGGCAGTTGGAGACATAAAATTATGTTCACTTGTCATGGGATTACTGCTTGGTGTTAGAGTGCAGTTTTTTCTAGCTCCCACTTTTGGATATCTTCTTCTGAACATGATTTTATGTTGGGAAGATTCCCGACAATAATGTCCGCGCACGGGTTGTCTAACACCGCACACAGTACTTGTCCTGACACAAAAGGTGTTTGAATTTCGGCCAGTGCTAAAGGGTATCTTTCAATGGTACCTGCGAATGTGCGACATGTCACGTAGTCGTTTGTGTAGTCACTGTCCTTAATTAATGTCTTTTTAATGCCAACCAGAGTCGCCCCGCTGTCCCGCATGACTGTACAAAGTTGGTTATTTACAAGACCTTTTACAAATTGTAATTTGCCTTTTGATGCTAAGGCTGCATTGGCCATTTCGTTGGATATTGGAATGGTATGGCCACATTCAAGCGTGGTATCCAACTGGAACTTTTTACATATGTTACAGGTGTTATAGTCATTGGTATTAATGACTTCTAGGGCATTCACTGATTCATTCTCACTTTCATTCTTGATGTCACACTGATTAACCTCATCCATTTCTTCATCACTGGATGTGTCTACCAATACTGCATTGGCTTGTTTCATCATTTGGCGGGCTTCACAACGTCCGCTATAGTGGCCGTACGCCCGACAAAAATAACATTTAACCGCTCTCCTGTAGGTGTTTCTCTTATTTCTCTGCTTTTCTACCATCATTTGGAGGTGGTGACGGTAGGTTGATGCTTTGTCGCATATAGCATATTGTTCATGGGTGGACTGACAATATTGACACAGAGCTGGCTTTGAGAGTTTAAAACGTTTCGTGGTTTGAATTTTTTATCAGTTGGTTTAGAGTACTTTGTGTTTGTGACAGCTGCTACTTCATTTATGAGTAGTATTTAATTGAAAAATGTCACGATTTGCTGTATAATAGGCACTCCCTTTTTGTTCAACCTCTTCAATTGTCTTGCAATCACTCTGTCGTAGGAATTTAGAGAAAGGGGTGGGTATTGTGTTCATAATTTTGTCAATTATTATCAGATCTCTTAGTTTTTCATAGTTGTTGTTTGTTTTTGCTGATGTAATCCATTTGGTAAAAATATTCTGTACTGAAGAAACATAGTCTACGAATGTTTGGTTGGGTGATGGTGAAAGTTTTGAGAATTGTAATTGATATCCTGCTGTGTCTAAAGAGAAATGTTGCATGATTCTGCGTTTTAGGTAGTCGTAGTCTTTTTTCATGTCTTGTGGGATAGTTTCAATTACTTTTAGGGGTTCTAATGCCAAATTTCTCATGAGGATCATAGCCCAATCGATTTTTGGAATGCTATGATACGACATAAAACACTCAAAGTTCTCACAATATGCACTTATGGAATCTCCGGCACAGAAGGGTTTGACTAGGCCTTTGTATTTGTTATATTTATGTTCTTCTTCCTTACTTCTCAGTTTATTTACAGAGATCTCCATATTGGAATCAATCTCCATTTGTTTGATTTTCAGTTGTGCCTGTGTTTCTATTTGTTTTTGTTTTAGAGCTGTTTCTATTTCTAATTTCTTTGTTTCTGCATTTAATTCTGCTTGTTTGTTAGCAGCCTCAATCTCTAGCTTTTTATTTTCAGCTTCCATTTCCATTTGCAGCCTTTTTTGTTCTCGTTCGGCTGCCCGGTCTTCTCTCGCTATGTTTTCTGCATGCGTTTTTTGCGCCCATTCCGCCAGTTTATCTGCAGTATATCCTAATTTGAGCCCTAGTTCAATACACTGTTCCAGTGTTGACATTTTGTGAATTTAGGTTAATTTAAATTTCTAGAAATGAATTCCCTTTGAAAAAGTTTGGGAGTACAACATTTGGTTATGTCCCTTAATGTTTACATATACAATTTCTATGAGTAATTTCAAATGGACATGAAATTTGCATGTATATATAATAAATCGAAATGCATGGAAAATGTTACATAAAGAAAAATGAGTATCGTTTAGAGATACAATAAGAATGAAATCTATGGGACTTATCTGATTTACTGGTGTCTTTGCTGTAGTATTGATGTTTGGTTCTCCGGTTCTTTCGCTGCTGCTGGAGAACAATTTAAATGCACACAACTTTCTTGCGGAACAATCTGTGTTGGAATGAAAAAGATTAGTATCTTGTCACAGTAATTGTCCAGTCATGTCAATGTTAATATGAATAAGCATGGTTTTATTAACTTCCTTAGAGGGACAAAGATCTTTATGAGAAGATAGTCGCTGTAATATTGAGACTTTGTCGTGTATGGTTGTAATAGTGTTTTTACTTGGCAAAGCCAAGAGCTGTCAAGAATTTTAAGTAGAATCTAATCGTCTTGAGCTTGCCAAAACCGGCTTGATCCCCCAAATAGCCTGTCTACGTCCTAAAGACCTAGGGAATGAAACTCGGGTTCAGACAGGCAACAAACATCCATACTGTATTTGATAATCTAATTTATTATCATTAATCTGGCGAAAAATTGTTTCGCAGTTAATCACAATATCACAGGAGTTAGCTGGTACATCAACAAATCAATCATACACAGTACTATCACAGCATAAGTCTATCAAACTATCTCATTAATCAAACACTCTCAAGTTTCTGTGTATCTAGTCCCCCTAAGCTAAACTCTGCTTCTTGTCCGCTGTCCAGTATTCGTCAGCCCTTCGACGTGCGTCGGGCGGACACGGAGTATGACTCCTCTTGAGCTTCTCGTGAAAGTGGCCCCTGCACGCTACAGGCGGGTTCCACCTGTGTCAACGAAGCAGTAGGCAAACTGACCCCTCGTTCTCGAAGGCCCGAGATTGTTCGGGCATTCGAGCTGTCGCAATTAATTCCCTTCTTAGGGTTTCTGTATTGGTGTTATATCCCTTCTATATATCCCCTATATCTCTATGTCCATATATCCTTTATGTGAAACCTTGACACCGCTTTTCAGATAAGACTACACACAGGAAAGTGGTGGTACCCTCTGCATATAGAGGGCTGATTATGAGAACAGCGCATGATATTCCATTTACAGGTCACATTGGAATAGTGTGTGCACAACATAGTTAGTGTCCTGTCCTAGTTTTATTGGTCAGGGGTTAGCAAAGATATCAAACGATATTGCAGATTATATGCATTTTGTCAGAAAATTTACCCGAAAGGAAAGACGGCAAAAGCACCATTACAAGTAACAGACCTGAAAGTCAGGCCATTTCAAAAGGTAGCTGTTGACATCATTGACCCACTAGCAGTGATGTCCAACAGGGGTTATAGGTATATCTTGACCATGGTCGATTTTTGTACCAGTTGACCAGAAGTCCTACCTTTGAAACACATTATGTCAGATGCTGTAGCTGAAGCACTGTTAGCTTTATTCTCTAGACTAGGTGTCCCTAATGAAATTTTGTCAGACAAAGGTCACAAATTTACCTCTTAGATGGTGAGAGAAGTGAACAGGCTATTGGACATTATGCAGGTTTTCACATCAGTTTATCGCCCAATGAGCAGTGGAATTTGCGAAAACTTGAACGGATCCCTTAAGCAGATGTTAGAATAAGTCACTGGAGATCAACCAAATAACTGGGATAAGTACTTACCAGCTATTCTGTTTGCATACAGAGAAGTGCCACTAGAAAGTACATGCTTCTCACCATTTGAACTGCTGTATCGGGCAAACCCAAGAGGCCCCATGACCCTACGACCCAATTATAAGATTTGCTAATGGGGAAGAGTAATGATAGTAATACGATTTCTTCATATGACATAGTCATGAATATTAGAGACTGTGTTATTTCTGCATGCCAGAGTGCACATGTAGCATTGCAAATTTCAGGAGCTATGTACAGATATGCAAATACAAATTCAAAGCTGATCTCTTTTCAAGAGAATGAGGAAGTGTTACTTCTACTGCCAGAAATATCAAATAAGGTGTTAGTGACCTGACAAGTACCATTCAGAATTGTCAGTAGATTGTAGATGTGGATTATTTGGTTAATGTTAAGGAAAAACACAAAGTGTACCATCTTAATATGTTTGTCCTACGACTTGCAGCCGGTGTCAGAGGCAACCACTGAGGGTGATATACATCATATGGCATGCTCCTTAGTGATTGACGAAGAGGCCTCATGCGACAATAATGTTCAGATGCATTTATCAATTGTTGCACTGAGACAGACAGAAACATGGAAAGATGTGTCCATTAACGACAGCCTGAAACCTAGTGACAAGACAAGACTAGTCAATTGCTCTAGCAATATTCAGATGTCCTGACTGATATACCAGGGAAGACAGGCTTGATTACACATGACAGCAAGGTAACAGAAGACCAACTAATTAGAGTGAAACCATACCCCATCCCACATCATTATTAATCAGCTAGATAGTGAGATAACAGAGTTACTGAAAATGGGGATAATTTCTAGATCAGACTCCCTATACTCTTTTCCCATGGTAGTTATTAGGGAAAAGGAAAATAATCTAAGATTATGTATAGATTTTAGGAGGCTGAACAGCATCACTATTGTGGATCCGGAGCCCATGGTCGGTACTGATGATGCAGATATCTGCAAAGTATTTTAGCGAGCTGAATCTTGCAAAGTTGTACTGGCAAATACCCATTAGTGAAACAACCAAACCACTATCAACGCTTGCCACCCCACAGTGTCTATTCCAGTGGAACTACATGCCTTTTGGGTTAGTTAATTCACCAGCGACATTTGTTGGGATTTGAGGACACTGTTACAGGGTTGCAAGGACATCGTTTATATAGATAACATTTGTCTTTTTACTAACAACATGGAAGATCATGTTGCAGGATTAGAATCCTTGTTTGAGAGCCTGAAACAACATAACCTGACGGTTAAGCCACCCAAAGTCCAAATTGGATATGAAGAAATAAGTTTCCTTGGACATGTCATTGGTAGTGGATTATTAAAACCTGAAGACACAAATGTGATGATTCTGAACATTCAAAATCCTAAAACGAAGAAACAAGTTATTAGTTAATTAATTCATTAAAAACTTTTCATCCGTCACATCAGTGTTGTTGGCGTTGACACAGAAGGGCAGACCAACAAAGTTGTATGGATGCTGCAGTGTGAGGTTCACTCAAAACATATCAAACAGATATTGTCTAGTCATCCCAGTTGAATCCTCTCTAATCGTGATTTACAAATTACTCTTAGGGTAGACGCATCTTCGACAGGAATTGGTGGATGTTTGATGCTAGAGAAGAATCACCTTATGCATCCGGTGCTATATGTCAGCATAAAACTCATGCCACTGGAGAAAAAATTCTCAACATTAGAACGTGAGGCCCTGGCGATTGTGTGGTCAGTAGATAAGCTGTCCAGATATCTCTTGGCAGACAGTTTATCCTGCAAATTGATCACTAACCACTCAATTTCATACAAATTGCAGGAATGAAAAACTCACGTGTTCATCGATGGAGTATCTTACTGCAGGATTACTCATTTATATCAATGCCAATACGAGGTATAGACAATACTTTGGTAGATATTCTCTCAAGAAATAACTAAGGGCAAAGAACAGCACAGACAATGACATTATAGTTTAAGATGTGAATTTGTTGCTTATTGTGGGATGTGTTAGTGTAACAGTGTAGGTATAATTGGGGTCTATTGGAAAACTCCGATACAGCACGATTGAGCATTGAGACTGAAAGGCGTGGGAGATGCTCAATCGTGACGTATTATGTTGTTATAGGCAGTAAACATCCGATAGCCCAGCTGAGAAGACGCGGCCTGTCGTCTTGAGAATAAAATATAAAACTTTGTACCAACTAGACTCTAGTTACTTCCTTTGTCACTGTTATAGGGAGTAATTAATGGTGCCCTCGACCGAGGATCTGAGGTTGATCTGGGCCGGCCAACAACAAACAACAAAAAACTATCCACTGACGGCATGCTGTAAGAAATATTATGAAGATAATAAATCATGGCCTATCACGCGAAGTACTCAAGAATCAGGAGCCGAGATCTGAACTCTGGAGTTTCAAAAGAAAGGGGCTTCTATTTTAAAGCGCCAGCCACTGAAAGTATCAATAACAAGGGGCTTCTCAGGACCGTTGCATGAAACTTATCGTTTTTTTTGAGAAGAGCCATCCTGTCCTAGAACTTTGAGAAAACCAGAATTTCAAGCTGAACCGGTCAGACAAAAGAAGAAAAATAAGGCAAGAACTCTTTAAAGCTCAAGTAATAATGGACAAAGCCTTGTAATTTCGTGATTGAGTTTTTTTGAACACAATATCACTGGGCTTCGGTTAACTGTGATATTTTGGGGCCACGTCATAACTATGACCCCTATCAAGACGTCGATGATGTACTTCACTCAGAATCAAGGAAGGGACCCAACCAGGGGTTGAAATCTATCCAGGCATCCCATGACGTGACCCGACCAGGGGTTGAAGAATTTTCCGGCAGCCCATAAGAAGGACGAAAACACCTGAGGGAAGAGAACTCCGCCACCTGAGCTTCTGAACTCTGCCACTTGAACTCGAGACAAGGTTTCACTGGATGCGAACTCTGGTTACTGGAACTAGATCCGTCAGAAAATACAAGAAGGTAACTCTGTATCTCCGGTGATGTGCCATCCATAAATTATTGGTTAGAGCAGAGTCTAAAAACATTATTATATTATTAGAAACAGGTATGAGGATTTATAGCGAACTTTTTGGTTTCAAACAGGACTTATTGAAGACAGGGTTTTTCCTCCCTCTACGCTGATAGAATATTGATGCTGATTACAACTTGTGCTCTTTAGGGATTAACCAAGGGAAATTTGTGCGATTCTGGAACTAAATAACTAATGGAACAGTTTATGAACTGGGGAATTATGTGTTGTAAATTAGTAAATTTAGGTGATTCATAAATAAGGTAATTAATTAACCAGATTTTTAGAAGCAAATAATTTGAAATTGTGTGTTTTTTTTGTTCTTTGCTTGCTTTCTTGCAGTATTTTCAGCATGACGGAACCAGACAACCTTGCACAGGTGCTGACGGGGGTTGGAACAGCGGTAGGTAAATTGAATTTGGTAATCAACCAACAGGGAATGGCAACTGAAATTTTGAAGTTTAGTGGTCAGGCCAAAGACTTTAAGAAATGGGTTACTTCTATTGAAAAGTATGCATACCTAATTTCAGCAACGGAAGAAGAGAAAATGAGACTAGCTTATCAGACGGCAACAGAACCGGTCTCAGATCATATAAGGAGGAAGTTAGAGGCTAGAGTAGATGAGACATGGGAACAATTCAAAGAAGATCTCGCCAGGAAATACGCAGAGATAACGGATCCGCAACATGCATTTTCGGTGTTGAGGCAGGCTAAACAAAATAACGGAGAAACGGTACAGTTGTTTAGCGATAGGTTGATTAACCTGGCTGAAGAGGCATTCTTAGGACAGAATGTGCGAGGGGAGGAGGTGGAAAGGATGTTGGTAGGGATTTTTGTGGATGGCATCAAATCTGATGGTTTGAAACTTAAGCTGATGAGGGATAACCCTGAGAGGTTATCACAAGCGGTGGATATTGCGGTGCAAGAGGAAAATTTGAGACGAAGGTTTAGATTAAGAACAGGACGAGAAGTGGGAAGTAATAGAGACGACAGAATTGAGGAACCCATGGAGATAGGACAAACAAGATTCGGATGGAATAGGAGAGGCGGTATACAAACCTTACAAGGTAGAAATAGGAGCGATTATGTTGAAAGAAGAAATATGAGATACCCTACAAGTGAGGCAGTAAGAAACACAAATAACACAAACATTGTCTGTTGGGTTTGTGGTCAACGGGGACATGTTTCTCGTTTTTGTAATAACAGGCGTGTCCACTCGAATACACAGGGTAGATATGATAATAATAGGGTGACTGGGAATGTTGTTGATGGACACAGGAATTTTACAGGTACAAGAACACAGGTAAATCGGCGCCCTACCTATTAGACAGGACCGATGATAGGAGGGTAAATAATAGGGTCCCAAGTGTTAGAGAGTATGTTAATAACAAGTATAATAGATCGAACAGAGAATATTTTCAAATGGATGAAGTCAAGAAATTTATAGAAGAAAAAACAGATTATAGCTCGTGTATATTAGAAATAGGAAAGTATAGAGTTCGTACGTTAATAGATTCGGGAGCTCAAGTTAGTGTAGTAAAAGAAAGTTTTTTATACAAAATAGTAAGAAATTGTAGAGTATTTAAGTGTAGTAATAATTTACACTCTGTTACTGGACAGAATTTACAAGTAGTTGGACAAACAATGATCAATTTTAAATTAGGAGGGATCAACATAAGACACCTTTTTCATGTAGTGAGGGGTTTAAATAGAAATATGCTGATAGGAAGAGATTTTTTGATAAAGAATGGGATAAGACTTTTTTATGATTTACATAAGTTAAAATTCAGAGACGTATATATAGATATGGAAGAGGATATGCATATAGCAGCACTAGTTAGGGTCAAAATGACAACGACATTAAAACCACAGTCGGTTAATTTGATACAAGCGAAGCTGAAGAGAAACCCATATTATGTGGAAGGAAACACAGTCAGAATCACTGAGTTACAAGAAGAAATAATTGATGAGCCTGGTTTGGAGGTTCCAGATGGAGTAATGGAGTTGGATAAACACTTAACCTTTCCAGTAATGGTTATCAACAACACAGGGAGAGAAATCAAGTTATACAGAGGATGTGTGATAGCAAAGTTAGATCATAACATTAGTGAAATATTGGCAACGAATAGAACAGAAGTGTCGGGAACAAGTTATGTGGAAACTTCTAGTGAAAGGAGAAGTGACAGACGCGGATGCGGAAGAAGAGGGAAAATCGGAATGAATGAATTGATCCATCCATTCAGAGAAAATAAAGTCCATATACATTCACTAGACAAAGTAACAAGGGAACAAGAATTGCTGTCACAGTTAAAAGCTTCGCCGGAAAATAAGGAAGTGTTAGAACAGTTTATAAAGCAAAATCAAGATGTGTTTGCGGTTAATGATTTGGAATTGGGTAAGACGCGGACAGGTTACGATGGAGATAGACACGGGAGATCATCCACCAATAAGTCTAAAACCATACAGAACTCCATTAAGAAACAGAGAAATAATGGAAAAGGCAATAGAAGAGATGCTGAAAGCAGGAATAATAAAAAGGTCGAAGTCAGAATGGTCATCTCCGGTCGTCATAGTGGCCAAGCCCTGATGGTTCCGAGTCGCTTCTGTTGCGACTACAGGGCGTTGAACAAAATCACTAAGAATGTAGCATACCCACTGCCAGTAATTGATGATATTTTGGGGCTACTTAATGGCTCTACATATTTCACAACGTTAGACGCAAGGTCAGGATTTTGGTGTATTCCGATGTCAGAGGACGCGCAACGGAAAAGTGCCTTTTGTACCCACATGGGCTCGTACGAATTCTTACGAATGCCTTTTGGAGTCAAGACGGCGCCCTCACACTATATGCTTCTTAATAAATGAAGTTCTAGGAGGGTATGCAAAGGTTCGCTCTTGCTTATATTGATGATGTATTGATCTATACCAAGGGAGATGTGGAAGATCATTTGAAACATATTAGACTAGTGTTTGACAGGTTAAGAAAGCATGATGTGAAGTTGAAGCTTAGTAAGTGCCAATTTTTGAAAACAGAAACAAAATATTTAGGGTATATTATAAATAGAGAGGGTATTAAACCAGACCAGAACAAAATAAAGATTATTAAAGAATTACCTGCACCAACAAACGTTAAGGAAGTACGTGCTTTTATAGGAACATGTGCGTATTATAGACGGTTTATTCCGGCATTTTCAAGAATAGCTGAACCAATTACAAATTTAACAGCCAAGTACGCCAGGTTTAAGTGGGATGATGAGTGTCAAAAAGCCTTCGACTATTTAAAAAACAGCTTAACACTGGTACCACTATTGACGCATCCAGACTTAAACAAACAGTTAATACTATACACAGATGCTTCAGACAGTGCAGTAGGAGCATGTTTAGTACAACCATATGAAGGAAAAGAATCTGGAATACCAGGGGTTAAAAATGAAAGACCTATCTACTTCTTGTCTCATAAGCTTAGTAAATCACAAAAAAAATGGAGTACTATCGAGAAGGAGGCTTACGCGATTCATTACGCTCTTCAAAAACTTAATTACTATTTACATAACGCAAGTTTTGTTATTAGAACTGACCACATGCCTTTAAAGTCTTTTTTAGAAGCTCCAGTGCAGAACAGGAAAATACAGACATGGGCATTGAATCTACAGGGGTACGACGCGAAAATTGAGTACATACCGGGTAAGATAAACACATGCGCTGATCTTTTGTCTAGAATTCCATATACACAGTCATCAGAGGATACAGAAGAGGAGGCAGCCGAACCAGAGATAGACGACAGGAATTGGCAGGTAAATATTCTGGATTCTGCTATAATAAATGGGGGAGAATTTGATAGCTTACCATCGGATCAAGAGTCTGAACATAGAGAAGAAGATCTACAGTTAGCACAATTCAATATGAAAGAAGAGCAGGATTTGGACCCTAGAATCATACAAATAAAGGAAAAGTTACGAGAAACAGAAGATAACAAATATAAAAGGAATTATTTGCTCTTACAAGAGGATGGACAGTTATATTATATGTGTGAAAAGAACGAACAACTAAGGAAATATATTCCAAAGCATTTGGAAAATGAACTTTTAAAAGCATATCACGATGAAAATGGACATCTCGGTAGAGACAAACTAGTGAAAGCACTTACAAGTAAATATTATTGGCCAAACTTATTTAAATCTGCATGCAAATATGTAGATACGTGTGAAAAGTGCAGATTAAGGAACATGAAAACAATAAAGTCTCCATTACAGGACACAGATATTCCTCACTTCCCAATGCAAAAGATTAGTTTAGACATATCAGGTCCACACCCCAGAACATTGTCAGGAAATGTATATTTAATTCATATAGTAGACATCTACAGTCTTTGGCCAGAGGTTTATGCAATTCCAGATAAGAGCGCGGATACTGTCATTAATATTTTTTTACAGGAGTTCATACCAAGGTTTAGTTGCCCACAAAGTATACTTACAGATAATGGTAGAGAATTTGTAAATAAAAAATTCGAAAAGTTATTAAAAGATTTAAACATAAGACATATAAAAACCTCATTTTATAGACCTTCTTCAAATGCAAAAAACGAGCGTCAACATCAGACGTTATACAACATTGTGGCAAAGATTATTGATGAACATGAAAAAGATTGGGATCTATTGTTGGGACCTGCTCTTAGCGCTATTCGTACAAATCAAAATGAGAGCACGGGTTTTTCGCCATTTTATTTAATACACGGGAGAGAACCAATATTACCTATAGATAATTTATTAAAACCTAGACGGAAATATATGGGTGAAGATTTTCAAGAGGTCATAATACAAGAAATGCATAAAGCACATATGAGATTAAGAAATAATATAATAAAAGCTAGGGAAAGACAGAAAAAGTACAAAAATGTAAATACAAAATTACAGGAGTTTAAAGTAGGTGATAGAGTTTATTACAAAAAGCATAGAAGAAACTCTAAGTTTGATTCTCGTTGGATTCCAGGTTATTACGTTTTGGAAAAACTGGGTAATGTATCGTACGTTATAAAGAACCAGGTCACAGCACACATAGCAAGGGCACATGTTGAACACTTAAGAAGAGATGAAAATGAGATAGAAAATAATAATTATAATAATAATTGTTATTCGGATGCAAAATTTTTGGATGAACAAGTTGTTACAATAACTCCAGATCTTAGAAGAGCTACAGTAACCCCAGATCTTGGAAGAGCTACAGTAACCCCAGATCTTAGAAAAGAAACAGAACAAAATCAGTTGTTAGCAAATCCAAGTTACGAAGAACAAGAACAGACAATTCCGAAAAGAATGGAAGAAGAAGGGACAAATGAAACTCATTATGATAGTATGGAAGAAGACACAGGTGCTCCATTTAAAAATACTAGGCAAGCAACAAAAAGAAGAATGGACAGTCAAAGAGATAAAGAAGTAAAAAGGCAGAGAAGAATTAGAGATGATTCAACAAGCGGAGAAGATATACCTATACTAGAAAGATCCTTAAGAAAGAGTGATCGACAAATTAGGTGGGATGTTGAACGGAAGAAATTAGCGGCAGCTAAAGAGAGACATACAGACGAAGAAGAAGAAATGGATGAAAAGTCAGAGTCAAGTAGTAGTATGGAGGAGGCTAGTAGATTGTACGAAGAAGAAGAAGATGTTGATATAGAGTTAGCACTTATTCAGAGAAACTTAGAGTTGTTGAGGAAGTGGAAACGTAAGAGGTAAATAAATAAACTGCAGATAGCAAGATTTAAAATTGTAAGTGATGTTTGAAGAAGTATACGAAACGGAGGAAAAAGTGGTCTTGAGATATTAGTACAGTGGGTGAATATAGTTTTTTTATTATTGATGTTAGAAGTGCCGTGTTTAAAGATAGGGGTTAACAAGTTATAATAATAATAGACAGGACAGATCACAAGTACGTTGATAAGTAGAGGATGGCTACATTGAGTTAATGTTGGATATAGGTTACAGTGTTTACTTAAGAGCTTATTCAGGATACTATGTGATGTTAAGAGATAATAAATAGATAATTCTGGATTACTGATTTGTTTGTGTAGATAGAACAGATATGTTCATAATTGGTCTGTAGTTAACAGATATATAGATAGGAGGTTTAGTCTTCTCGGTCATATAAATACTGGATATGCGTCATTTGTGAGAGCCTAATGCTGGTAGGCCAATGTACGTAGTAATTTTAAGAGAGTTATAATTGTGTTGAAGACGGTGTTTATGAAATCTAAGTTTTATGAGTCATATAGGAAATGTTGTTATGCTTGAGTTGATACTAGAAAATGAGGGATGTTGTTTGGTTGTTTTATTGAGCCTAAGTTGTAATGCCTCATTTTGTTTTCTTGAAAAATGATTGTTATTGTTTGAGTAATTGGTTTAGAGTAGGGTGATTGTGTTCATAGTATTTGAGTTGACAAGAACTATTGGTCCGTAAAAGTGTCCAATAGTGATAGGTAGAATAGGATATTTTATTCTGATTTGATAACATGCATGTTATGTCATTTTGTCAAAATGTGTTTTTTTTCTTCTAGATTAATTTGGAGGTTGTGTTCATTTTATTTAGATTACATGAATGATTTGGTATATTGAGTTAAATGCTTGTAAAGTTAGTTAAGTAAGTTTAAGTTTCAAATGAAGGAGGTTTTGCTAAAGGTTTTTCGTTAAGAAAAGGGTTGATAAAAAACTAATTTGTCCAAGGTAAGGAGAAACTATGCATTCATTAACTAGTGGGAAACCATAGTTGGTGAACGTGTATGCACGAATGGATAGACGTATCCAGGGTCTGCACACACGTCACTTTATTTATAAAATAACAGGATGGGTTGTACGGGGGAAAGATATAGGTGCTGTGAAATACCAGCTTTAATTATATTTAAGGTGTTCATAAAATATGAACATGGGCTCATGGTAAAAGGTGAGGTAACGGAAGAGGAACGGAATTGTGGTTGGCAATGTCAATGTGAAATATAAAAGGTTTATGAAAACTTATGCCAAATTGTTTTATAACGAACAATAATATATTTCTTAAAGGTGTTTTAAAAAAAAAATTATTTTACAAAAATTTTTTTATTGGCAAGGGAGGTAAAGGGTGAATGTCTTAAATGTACATTTACTATATGTCCATGTGGTCATGTCGTGTATTCATTCTTTACTATTCTTTATTTGGTGCGCACCACTTCTTTACTTTTTCTAACTACATTGTTTTTGTACGTCCTGGGGTTTGAAAGAATGAGAAATTTTATAAGGTAATAATTTTAGAAAAAGGAATTTATGAGTTGTTCTTATAATATGTATATTTGATACAGGAACTTGATGAGCCAAGAAAGAACCAAAATAGTGAAGAATGAGAAATTTTATGGGCTGTTCTTATAATATGTATATTTGATATAGGTAACCAGAGAGAACCAGAAATGAAGAATAACATGTAGTATTATATAAATAAAAAGCGAAGAAGAAGTATATGGGGAGGTTGTAGACAGACCATAGCACTGGGAGAAGAGTAAAAGATGTATTGGCGAAGGTTAAAAGACAAGTGGGGAATAGAGTATGGGGATTAGGAGTAAAGATTTTTCCTTTAAAAGGAAAATTCTTTAAATAACATGGGGAGGTGTAACAGTGTAGGTATAATTGGGGTCTATTGGAAAACTCCGATACAGCACGATTGAGCATTGAGACTGAAAGGCGTGGGAGATGCTCAATCGTGACGTATTATGTTGTTATAGGCAGTAAACATCCGATAGCCCAGCTGAGAAGACGCGGCCTGTCGTCTTGAGAATAAAATATAAAACTTTGTACCAACTAGACTCTAGTTACTTCCTTTGTCACTGTTATATTAGCTTACTTGTAGTTACACAACATGCTTATTATTTAATGTAACAGTTGACATATACAAAGAAAAGAGTGTGAGGGATGTATACTACGTGCTACTCACACAGTGTCACTTTGCTCATTCACGAATTTCGAGAAGCATTGCTCACCCATCACTTGAAAACTATGTTTTCTTTTGAGGAGGGGGTAATGTGACAATGCATGATGAACGGTGAAAAGTAACAATGTGAGGTTGCAGGTGTGGGTTTGGAGTACAGCAGAAATGGGGCCAGCGAGGTTAATTAAAATTGGGTGGTCCCCAAGACAGTGGGAGTGGTATAGCACGTACACATCAAGATTAAATCACCAGCGAGCAAATAGAACGTGCTAGAAGACAGGTTAACAAAGGAAAATCAAAATGTAATATTCGTGGGAATCTGTAATTCAGGGATCAAGGGTGAAACAGATTTTCATTTGGGGGGGGGGGGGGGTTGTAACGAACAGGCCCGATATAGGGAGAAGGAAGTGATGGACCAGGGCAACTGAGTTTTTGGAAAGTAAGAGGAATTTACCCTGGAAGTTAGACGTAGGCAAGTGAGCAAACTTGGCCAAAAGATAGACTCAGTGGAGTTGAGTTGGTTATAGTGGGATATGGGGAAGAGTCCCGCGCAACATGTTATTTTACAAAGGCCGATAGAAGGCAGTATTGTTTTCCGAAGTAGCATGGAACTAATATGTATATCTGTTTTCTGACTCTTCCTGGGATAGTGCATTTTCATCATGTTTTTTCTTAATTAATAAAGACCTTATTTGTGCACACAAAGGTGTTATCAAGTGTCTAACCATAGTCTGGCCTATTTGTTGATATGTCATTTCTATGGCTGATTTACCCTACACTTCTCACTTAAAGATATGTTAGTTAGTTAGTCGACAGATCATCCTCGTTGCACATCGGACCATTCAGTCCATAAGTGCTCGGATCCCCTCCTCAGCAAATCCCGCAGCGTGTAGCGGCTAACGACGCCAGTTCTGTGTTGGTTTATCAATCTTCTTTGGCTTCCTGCGTAGTGTTCTTGTTTGGCCACCCCTCTTTAATTTGCTGCTCTCGCAGTCTGGCCATTGTTGTAGATTCACAGTCATCACTTGGTTCTTGCAAAAGTCTCACTTCTCGTAGAGCATTCAGAATGTCAGCCTGGTCCATCGCGCGTCCGCCCTCAACAGTAGCCTCACCTGCGAGCTTGTCAGCCCGCTCATTTCCTTGTACTCCCGCATGCCCTGGCACGAAGATGAAACTAATCTTTGCAAGCCGAGACCGCTTCAGAGGCAGCAACCATTCTCTTCGGATCGACCCCTCCTCTATCCTCTTGATCATGTTCATTGAGTCGCTAAGGAAACAAGCCCCAGTGAATGTCTGTGTCTCGAGCCATGTTATTGCTTTACCTACTGCCATGACTTCCATGGTCAGGCTACTTGTGGTTTCAGTGAAAGCACCAGAGTCCTCCTTTACAATTCTCCCTCCGGCCCGAGCTGTAAAGGCCCATGAGCTTCTCACATGTCGGACGACCGACCCATCTGTGTAGATGACCGCGTCACTGTCTAGCGAATTCTCGAAAATCAACGCTTGTACTTCAGCCTCAACAGCAGCCGGATTTTCTTGTCTGCATTTTCTATCTAGTTGGATGCAAACTGAAAAGGATGTGCAGAAGTCTGTTGGCACTTGCACCCACTCCTCGCCAGGTTCTAAGTCCTCAAGTGAACACACCTGTTGAAGACTTAAAGATATCAAAGAGACAAACCTAGACACAGCCATGTCCAGCTGTTGCAAAGGATTATGATACGCTCGTTCCTTAGACTGACCAATAAAATGATTTTATGAAAGAGAAACATGCATCATCGACACCCAGTTATTGTAATATGTGAAGTGATTGAAAATGGGTTTGTCAGAATGTTGTGTAATGTCCCTAAGATGTTCCCTAAAATGATCAGCCAGGCGAACAAACCAGAAGATGCCACATGACTGCAGCATTGACTTAACCTCATTATTGTCGATATCTGATGCGTGTTTGGTATGAGTTGTGCATAGTCTTAGAAACTATCAATTGGTGTCAATATAAATACAGAAATACAGCAAGTAAATAGGTATTACAGCAGTGTTAACATATGGGATGCCTGTTTGTGTATATTTGTTTGAATTATTTTGTACTTACACTAAACGTCTCTGTGCCAGGGTTCTGGAAAAACTGCAGACATTCTGGCATATGCTCATGAGAATGCAACGGAAGTTCACTCCACTGTGTATGATCAGAGCAGGGCAGAAATAAAAGAGTGAGTATTACAGAGAGATTATTTTGCTTATTTTATATTTCTGTCTACTCTTAGAAAAATGCAGCTATCACTGTAAAATATGTGACAACTCTTTGGTGTAACCATTAGGGTGTAAAGAGTGTCAAGATCCCATACCTCCTTGCTGCCTAGCAGAGTTTGTGTTCTCAGCAACAGGCTAACAGGTTTGAACTATAGTCAACTAGTGGAAGGCAAGAAAAAACTACTTTTGTGCATCCTTATATATTATGATTTGATAGCTTATTAAATTTGTAATGTGGTTTGTGATAACAAAAATATGTGTCAGGTCTTAGTCAGATATGACTGAGCTACCGTATAATAGTAGACGGTACTACCTGCTTTCTGTTAGCGCTGAATGTTGTGCGGCGCTTACCAAACCCGACACCCCACATTGTGCCAATGGGCTTCGGGTGGAGGAGCGCAATTGAGATGTTACAAGCCTTATCCTGGTGCTAGGAAAGGCAACCTAAAGAGCAAAAATAGTCAGTGCAGGGCAGAACACAGGCCCGAAATCCTGGTTGGCAGCTGTCTATGGATCGAAGCTCTGATAGGCAGGACAGAAGCATTGCTTTGCTGATCGGACGCTTCTGCAGCTTGTCTTGTTCAGATGTAGGGATGTTTACCTTTCCTCTGGAGTGAACTAGGCAGACAGAGAGGGATCATGCTGCATGGGCAACACATGGTCTCTATATTTTAGTCCAGGCTTTGTGCTATGGAGATTGTATACCCATCCCTGGTCTTAATGGGTCTTGACATCAAAGCGACGGGTAGCATTACCGGGGTTATAAATCCTAGTCTTTGGTGAGGGACTGGGCGCCGCAGGTTGCCTCTGACAATGGGAACTGTACAGGTGTGACCGAAATGAGCTACCGCCCGCCTCAGAGCTGGCAGCCCCCACCCATTAGGTGCTGATCCGCCATAACACGCCTGCCTTCAATGGTTGCTTGGGGCTAGGACAGAATCTGAATTTCAAGCTGTAAAACCAGTGTACCAGGTACTACTAAAGAGAAAAATAGAAACCTCAAGCTATGGCTTGCAACATGGAACGTGAGAACATGTGTGAAGGGATTTCCACTGAACTTATAACGAATATTGACGATGTGAGAGAAAAAAAATCGACTGTGATTGATGCTGAATTCAGTCGTCTCAACATTGATATTGCTGGCCTGCAGGAGACTCGCCTCGTTGAGGAAGGGTCACTCAGGGAAAACTATTACACCTTTTTTTTGGAAAGGTAGAGGACAGGAAGTAAACATACAACATGGAGTGGGCTTTGCAGTGGAGAATTCACTACTGGGAATGATTGAATTTCCAGCTGGCGGAAATGAAAGATTATTATCCCTGCGCTTGACAACCACTTGTGGTTTTGCCACTATTATTACTGTATATGCACCAACATTCACTTCCTCTGATTATGTGAAGGATTTATTCTATGAGGATCTGTGATCAAAACAGTACCAAAATCTGACATGTATATACTCAGTTATTTTAATGATTTTGTGGGCAAGGACTCAAATTTATGGCCAGTGTGCTTTGGAAAATACAACATCGGTCACGTGAATGACATTGGGCAAAGGCTGCTGGGGCATTGCACCAGAAACGACCTATGTATTACAAACTCCTGTTTTAAAACAAAAGAGTGGCATAAGGTCACATGGAAACACCCTAGATCTGGCCATTGACTCAGCTAGACTTCATCACCACACGGAGACAACATTTTAACCAAACACCATTAACTCGAAGTTACCACAGTGCTGATTGTGATACTGGTCATTCTTTAGTTGTTGCAAGGGTTAGACTGAGACCAAAGATAATCTACATGACTAAAGACAAATCTAACTCCAGGATTAATATTTAGTAACGCCAAGATCCTGATAAGTGCTCCGATTTCCAACAGTAACTTCAATGCACTTTCGTTGATACATAGAAAATTGTACGCAGTTTGGGTAGACTTAAGAAACGCTTTGTAAACAGCAGATAGGATTTATGGCACGTGTGATCATAATAGGCAGGACTGGTTTGCGCAACAGTCAGACACTGCAGCGCTTGATTGATAAAAAGAAGATAGCTCTCTTAGAAACAAGAAAAGAACGACGCATACACACTCTCAGTGAGCTGAAGCAAGCTAGAAGGATGTGCGAAGGGATGCCAGGCAGTGTGCAAATGACTTGGAACAAGTTATGTGAGTGCATTCAAAATAACCAGCGATAAAGAAAACATCAGAAGCATATACAGTCGAGTCCATGTAAGGTCGACTCGGATAAGTAGATTTCACTTAGTCGACGTTCTGACTGGCTTAGTCCCGGCATTATCCTTCGTTATCATTGTATAAAAGGCCCGATAAGTCGATTCGTTACTCGATTTTCAGATTAGCAACAGAAAAATACCGATTATATAAGTGTGTCATGTTTTAGTTGAACTGCGCATTATTTTTTCGTGCGAATAATTATTTTTAGTCCGCCCAGAGAGCAACATCTCGCACATATCATATCTCGCTATATGTCATGGCGGCTTGTGGACGAAAGCTTACTATGTTACCTTTAGAAAGAAAGATTGAGCTGTTGGAAGAGGTTGAACATAGTGGAAAGAATAAAGTGAATATAACTTGAGAATTTGTTATTCCAACATCGACACTTTTCGGCATTTTAAAGCATAAATACCGTTACAGAAAATTGGTTTTCGATGCTTCCATTTTAAAATGATTCACTGCGATTAGATCGGCAAATGTACCAGTAAATGTGCCTTTACTTAATGCGAAAGCAAAAGAATTTGCAAGTCTTGGAGGTCAGACAGACGGGAATTGTAGTGCTGGCTGGTTGGATCGTTTAAAAAAACGACTCTTTTTCTAATTAATTTGGAAATTTTCATGTGACTTTAATGTTCTGTTTTCTAAAATAATTAAACATGTCTGATATTGTATTGCTATTTATTTGTTCACTAACTGTATTTCCTAAGTGGTACAATCATTTTACTCAATGCTACTGCATGGGATTAGTGTAAATTAGTGCAGTCTGGATAAGTAGAATTTCTGATAAGTAGAACAAATTCCCTCGGCCTCTGTGACTTCTAATTATCCAGACTCCACTGTATAAAGGGATAAAGAAGGCCTGAGGTCCAATGATCAAAAGAAGTTCACCACTGAAAACCTTGACTGGAGAAATCATCACTGATAAGAAATAGCAGATGGATAGATGGGTAGAGCAATATTTGGAGCTTTACTCAAGTGAGACCAAACAAGCGGATGATAATCTCAACGCCATAGAGGCCCTACCAATGCTTTACCACCTGGACACACTTCCCACCATAATAGAAATTAAGTGTGCTATTAATGAACTTGCATCTGGCAAAGCTCCAGGTAAGGATGGGATTCCAATAGAGGTTATCAGGAGTGGGCAAGACACACTCACTATACAGATCCACCAGCTAATAGAGCTATGCTGGCGAGAAGGACAAGTCCCACAGGATTTCAAAGATTCAAGCATCATAACACTGTACAAAACAACGGCGATCGGAGCTGACTGCAACAACTATAGGAGTATCTCACTTCTGTGTATTGTTGGAAAAGTATTTGCCAGAATTGTTCTGCTCAGCCTTCAAGTCCTGGGAGATCAAGTCTACCCTGAATCACAGTGAGGCTTTCAACAGAATCGGTCTACCATTGATATGATATTCTCATTACAAAAAATGCTGTGAACAGAATCAACCACTGTTTATTGCCTTCATCGACCTCACAAAGGCATTTGATGTGGAAAGTCGTGAGGGTCTGTTCAAGGCACTAAAGAAGATTGGCTGCCCACCAACTCTTCTGTCCATTGTGGAATCATTCCACACAGGCATAAAGGTTTTAATCAAGTTTGATGGTGCAACTTCAGAAGAATTTGAAATCAAAAGAGTGGAGCTAAAGCAAGGTTGTGTACTTGCTCCTACCCTCTTTGGAATATATTTTAACTTCTGCTGAAATATGCCTTTTGTGATCAGGATGGTGGTATATCCATTCACCCACTCATGGTGGCCTCTGCAATGTTCAGAGATTGAAAGCCAAGACTAAAATTAGGAGAGTACTGATCAGGGAGTTGCTGTTTGCAGATGATGCTGCAATTACGATCCACTCTGAGGAATAATTACAACGTCTACTATCTGCTTTCTCCAATGCTTGTTCTGAATTTGGTTTAACAATCAGCAGAAAGAAAACAGATTATGTCACAAGGTGCACATGGGATACCATCAATCTTTAATTACGACACCAAACTGGAGATAGTAGACCATTTTATATATTTAGGATCAGAGGTAAATAGCAATTTATCCCTAGATAAGGAAATCAACATAAGGATTGGTAAGGCAGCAACAACAATTTATTCCACTGTGTTATTATGTTAACTCTTGTAGACCCACATATTTATTAATTTAGAGTAACAACTTCTTAGTATAGAATGAGATAAAGTAGCAGCTCTCAGTGATGCTAGTTGATGGCAAATTGTGCTGATAATGCCATGAGCACAATCTAATGCAGACTTGATGCCCGGGCTCATTGCTTGCTAAAGTGAGGGAAAGATTGGCCATCTATTCCTCCCTGCTCTCAGGTCTCTAAAATGTGATGGCCTGATCACGTTACAGACCCATAGCAGAAAATTGCTTCAGGACAAATATTTCCCCCCAAGCACAAGCTTCTGAGAATTTAGTCGATCTGTTTACTTCATGAGAAGTGTAGCAGGAGGCGAAACGTAGAGTTTTAATCAATATTTGTCAAATTACGTGAAATTTAAGAACTTTCCTTCAGGAGCTTTGGTGCAGGGTATTATAAGGTCAAAGGAAACAGAGCTCAAAGGGTTACCACAATATTATACTTGTTCTTATAAGAATTCATCTCATACACTTTTCAACCTAATCAAAATCCAGTTGGTTCTGATTATAAGAGGATTCAATAACCTTTTTGTAGTATTGTTCCAAAGTAAAGTGGCAATGTTGCCAACCTCAGTCTACCATCATTCATATTCATTTGTTCAAAATTCTTGACACAAGCACACATCATGTTTGAGCCTTTTTAAAGTCACTTTAGTGGTGCCGTATTACTCGATAACAATCTACACTAACTTCTGTGCTATGGTCAACAGAATGTACTGGCATGAGCATGTGACAGCAGAGATAAGTGTAGAGTTAGTTAGTTAGTTAGTCGACAGATCATCCTCATTGCACATCGACCAATCAGTCCATAAGTGCTCGGATCCCCTCCTCAGCAAATCCCGCAACGTGTAGCGGCTAACGTCGCCAGTTCTGTGTTGGTTTATCAATCTTCTTTGGCTTCCTGCGTAGTGTTCTTGTTTGGCCACCCCTCTTTTAATTTGCTGCTCTCGTCAGTCTGGCCATTGTTGTAGATTCACAGTCATCATTCTTGGTTCTCGCAAAAGTCTTACTTCTCGTAGAGCATTCAGAATGTCGCCTGGTCCAGGCGCGTCCGCCCTCCACAGTAGCCTCACCTGCGAGCTTGTCAGCCCGCTCATTTCCTTGTACTCCCGCATGCCCTGGCACGAAGATGAAACTAATCTTTGCCAGCCGAGACCGCTCCAGAGGCAGCAACCATTCTCTTCGGATCGACCCCTCCTCTATCCTCTTGATCATGTCATTGAGTTGCTAAGGAAGACAAGCCCTAGTGAATGTCGGTGTCTCGAGCCATGTTATTGCTTTACTTACTGCCATGACTTCCATGGTCAGGCTACTTGTGGTTTCAGTGACAGCACCAGAGTCCTCCTTTACATGTCTCCCTCTCGGCCCGAGCTGTAAAGGCACCATGATCCCTTCTCACATGTCGACGACCGACCATCTGTGTAGATGACCGGTCGTCACCGTCTAGCGAATTCTCGAAAATCAACACCACAAAACGCAGCTTGTACTTCAGCTCACAGCAGCCGGATTTTCTTGTCTGCATTTTCTATCTAGTTGGATGCAAACTGAAAAGGATGTGCAGAAGTCTGTTGGCACTTGCACCCACTCCTCGCAAGGTTGTAAGTTTTTGATGGTTAAACATGATTGTAAATTCTGCATCATCCTCCAGCATTCATTCTAATGAAGATGTTTCATAATGAAGTTGATACTCAGTTTGCATTGACCTGCCTATTTTTCTAATAACCAGAACAAATTATGTGCTGGAGGCACATGTCATAGCTGATATCTAAGAGATGATTAAAACTGACTTTGGTGAGTCCAGCTTGACACCGCATAGAGCGGGTCAAGGACTGTCTGCAGCAGCAACGTGACCACTTATCCGTCTTGGAACTGATTCCAATAAGTCTGCCACAGATTTTGGACCTGGCCATTTTTGAAAGCATTGTTGAGCAATCTAGAAGCTTGTGGAAGCTAAGTATAGTTCTCATTTCTCAGTCTCCTCTTCTATATAAGGGGGTAGTCTACCGTGGTATTGTTTTTATGCAGACTTAGTAGCATTGTTGACATATGTGGTTTAGGATCGTGAACATGGCTTCACAATCACAACATACTGGGTTTGAAGTCAATAGCGGGTGATTCGGAAGCAGACATCTGTGTATTGACTTTCACAATGATATGAGCATTGGCCATTTAAAAAGCAATAGCAAATTTCTGAACGTAAAATTGCCTAGAAATCACAGCGATCTGCTTGGAATTGAATAAGACTCCTGTAAAGGACATGTACCTGACTTTACTACTTATCCGGAATATTAGGAAACCACTTCATTAATTTCCCCAAGAATAATTTATGGCCACTCGTAAAGCTAGATTAATTGTGGATTAACTACTGAACAGTTAACATCATGGCATGAAGAACATCAGAATCAGAAATGATTGGCTGTAGAAGAGACAGAAGGCTGGGGACAGACTGATCACCTACGCCACACAGCATGGACAATAAGAAAAAGAGCATGTTCCCCAAATACTTCATTCAAGTCTTGGACAGAATAACCAGACATAGCATTTTATTTTTTTTTAATTTTTATTTCTGTGTAGAAATTAAATAAAATAGTTCACATTTTTAGAGCAAAAGAAAAAATACTCATTAATTTGTCCATCATGAAGTCGTTTGGTGTTTCAGCCAAAAAGCTTGCTCCCATTGACCAGTTAAAACTAGCACTTTCCTGGAACAGAATTGACGTTGCCAAATCTGAAATCTTTACTGATGACAGTTTGTGGAGGGTATGTTTGAAAATCATTGTTTCTTTTCTTATCCTTTCACTTTTAAATTTTGGCTTGTGATGTTGTATCCCCACAATTCTTGATGGCAAAAGTGGAAGATGATGATGATGATGATGATGATGATGATGTTGTATATCATCATCTGTGGCTTAGGGGTGGTGAACACAGTTTTTAAATCCTGGATTGCAAACAATTATGTATATTTAGCGCTGCGAAAAGATGAGACATACTAAACACAAACACAATGGACTCCAGAACAGTGGAAAAGAGTGACAGTTATCCAAAAATCAGAAACAATCAACTAAAATATAATAATGAAGTGATAAAATTTAAAAAATAAGTAGTATAGGGCACAGAGGACAACCGACGTTTCGATTCTAAGAATCTTTTTCAAAGACAGGACAACATAACAGATTTTAAAAAAGAAAAAAAAAACACAAAATGATAAAATAAACACGACTCCTTTGTTGTCAAAAAGCACAAAAGTGTGGTTCAATCTGGTATTGAAATGCGCTCTTTTGCTACAAAGGTTAAGTACAGTTTGAGTGCCAAAGTGCCAGATATGATATGTATGGCCAAAGGTGTGTAAACAATCTGATATGAATATATAGAGGGAAGACAGCATAGTTATACAGTGGCATCGACAACAGTATTAATTCCAGCTGGATGGATGCATCCCAGAGAGTTTATTAACTGGCTTTCAATTGTAAGCCTAATGAAGTTATTAGAGAAGCAAGGCTTCAATGCAGTGACACACACATCATCGACTCCATTGTGGTTCTAAGAATTAAAATGTTTGGGGACAGGTTTGTCATTGTTTTGATTAATATCTCTAAGGTGTTTCTTGAAGCGGTCGGCAATGCGTCTGCCAATTTGACCAATGTACTTCATGTCACATCATACATATTGTTATATCCTGCTTCAGCCGCTGCTTTTTTTTTTTTTCAATCCTGACACACCGGTTTTGAAGTCAGCCGTAAACACTTTGGGTGCAGATTGTTTTGCATTGATTTTTCACAACAGTATGATTGTAGACCATTCAGAAAGTGCATTCTAGCACCTTGAAGAATATGCATTATGAAGACATCATACGGGTTGAAGATGTTAAACATATTTTGAAAAAGGCAAAAGACACGGCACCAGGGCCCGATGGGGTCAGGTATGGTCACATGAAGGCTTTGAGCGATGTAGACCTGGAGGAGGTGACTGGCTACTTTAACCAGAGCATTAGGACAGCATCAGTACCGCAGGATTGGGTACACAGCTATCTCATCTCTCTGCCAATACCATTCAAGGATCATTCAAAGTTTAGCGGCTTTAGGATCATCACCCTTCAAAATACATTTGGGAAGATGTTTTAGAAGATAGTCGCTGTCAAGCAAGTGTTTTTGGAAAGGGGGAAGCTTCTTCCAAGAGGTCTGGGGAGCTAGAGGCCAGGAAAAGATACCGGGTCAAATGCAGCCACTTTTGCCTTTGACGTTTATGAGGGGTTCCAGGGTAGACAGTAAATGATGGCGGCGGCGCTTGATCTTGAGGGTGCATACAATAGAGTTAGATATATTTTGATGACTGCATTGATGGAGAAGGAGGTCAATCCCTGGTTGGTGAACTGGATAGCAGCCATCCAGTATTCTCGTCGGGTTGCTCTCCGTCTGGATGCATGGACCTCAGAGCCACATATGTTAACCCCGGGACTGCCACAGTGATCTGCAATCTCACTTGTGCTCTTTAACGTGTATACGAGCAAGATTGCAAACCTAGAAGCACCAGAGGTTGGAAGGATACTAACATTTGCAGATGATATTCTTGCATATAGGCAGGGGAGAGATAGGGTACAAACAGCCCAGGAGCTACAGGTGACAGTAGACAAAGTGATTTACTGGTGCACTGAAATGAGTGCTGTCTTCCACCTGGAAAAAGCGGCTGTTTTGTGGTGCTCTCTGGACAACAGGATTGTGAGAGCTGATATCCCAAGCCTCATGATAGATGGTAGAAATGTCAACAGCGAGAACAAACTGAAGTATCTGGGGATCACATTTGACAGGAGTCTGTCCTTCAAGGACCATGTGGAGACGGTTGTGACAAGATCTCAAAAGGGACTCAGTGCACTTAAAACTATGGCTGCAATGGACACAGAGCAGAGAATGCTTTTCACACTATACCAGCACTTGATCCTCTCAGTGATTGATTATGGACTAGGACTGCTCACTGTCTCAAAGAGTCAGCTGGTGAAGTTAGAGCGCATACAGAACGAAGCTATGCGGGTCATTCTGGGATGCACCAGAGACACCCCAGTAGTGTGTATGCGTTACATCCTTGGTTTGCCGACTGTTGCAGGTAGGCTCAAGGTGATGCAGGCGAAGGCATACCTCAGAGTAGCTGCAGACACAGATCACCCTTTGCATGAGGCGCTGGACGCAGTTAAGGGTCAGCGACTGATAAGAGGGAAATCATGGATGGCTCAGGCGGAGGATACGATCAGACATGTGTGCATCTTGGAGAACATTAGGCGAGGAGAGGAGTGGGTCAGAGTGCCAGCGGAGCAGTCAGACTTGTGCAGAGTTATAATCACATTGAGCCGGGAGTGCAGGGAGTGGCCAGCAGGGACCACGGAAGTGGAAATCCAGCCACTAATTCAGGATAATGCTCGCTCGGGTGATGTGATTATCTACACAGATGGTTCGGTGTTCGAGAGGTAGGAGAAGTGCCTGGGGGTTCATAGCAAAAGCTAATGGCCGACGTTTGGTGCAGGAGAGCCTGGCATATGATATCACAACATCTAGCTTAAGAATGGAGGTGGAGGCGGTCACTGCAGCTTTCCGCTGGATCGAGAATACGATACACACACACATCGAGATTGTAACTGACTCAGAAAGCATGCTGAGGAAGGTGGACAGGCATTCTTCCGTGCAGAAGTGGCTTGCTTGGCTTCGGAGGCCACGGTGGCAAGCATCATCTGAATCGTTTCTCCGGGGCATGGCGGTTTGTTGGAGAATGAACAGGTGGACAGACTGGCTGGCTCTGTAAAACTTGGTGGGGTAGTGATGCATGACAAGGCAGACGTGGTTGCGACGTTGTGGGAGCACGTGTACACCTTGGAGGAGCAAATGGATCATCATGGTCTGCCAAGAATGAGGCAGCGAGGAGTGACGAGGGGATCTGGCTGACGCTCAACGCTCAGAGGAAAGGCGAGACGGACATATAAGTACTATTGGTGTTGGAACTCTTTGCTGGCTGCTGAGGATGGGGACGGAGCACTTATGGGAATGCCCCGAATGCTGTGATGTCGGTTCCTAGATCAATCAATCAATCAATCAATCTTTGTGGTACACTGATCTTTGAATTGTGCCGTCTGCTCTATGTCTCATTAGAATATCTAGGAACGGCAACGTTTCATTGTGTTCATGTTCCATAGACAGAGCAATGTTTTTATGCGTCATGTTCATTATTGCCTGGAAAGATGTTGCTTGTAGCTCGTCTGTGGTGATAATTAGTATATCATCCACACAACGACAGTGGAAGACCAAGTTGTTAACGTCTGAGGATCTCTTTTCTTCTAAATGTGCCATGAAGATGTCCGCTAGAATAATGGAGGTATCTATGCTGGTATTTCGTCAGGTGAATGTACTTTGTATGATTCCTAGTATATTAACAAATAATCTATATAACACATATATTAACATTTATTAGAACATTACATTCATGTATGTAGTGGACCCTTTTAAACACCTTA
This sequence comes from Cepaea nemoralis, assembly GCA_014155875.1. NCBI lineage: Eukaryota > Metazoa > Mollusca > Gastropoda > Stylommatophora > Helicidae > Cepaea > Cepaea nemoralis. The sequence goes on from JACEFZ010020250.1 coordinate 293,923, forward strand.
AGATGCATTGGCAAATGGTGCCGGATCCGTATTTGTATAGACCAACTGGTACTTGGTGGGTGATGTGGCCAGTATCGGGCTTGTTGTGTAGTTTGTTGCATTTCCTTTTGCAAGATGCTGCAATCAACGTCTGCATTTATTGGCTGTGAAATGGTAGACGGTCTCTCCTCTAGTTTTGCTTAAATTACGTTTCAGATTGTATTTTTCAATATATATATACCTAGAAAAACGATCTTTTTATATTTTCCTGTTTGTGTACATCCATAGATAGTCATATATACTTAGCGAAGATATAATCCTCATTAATACAAGTGAATATTTCATTATTTTTAAACTCTATATTACAGATTATAGTATAGTAATAGTAGTTGTTCGTGCCTACTGCCCCAGCGCAGGTCTGGCTGGGAAACATTATCAGTTTGGCTTGCAAACCTTGTGGCAAAATGTAAAATCTGCCTGGCCACTTACCCTCAGCCGGCAGACGTTTCCCATTCATTTCACCAATTAATTAATGCGGGAGAGAACAGGAGCCAGTGTTAGCTTTCAAATTCACTTGGGGTTGAAATAATAACCCTACAGGCTCTCACCTCTTGACACCGAACCATCTGTGTAGATAATCACATCACTCGAGTGAGCATTGTCCTGAATTAGTTGCTGGATTTCCACTTCCGTGGCCCCTGCTGAAAGAGACAAGGACTGGTCAATACTTACATTTTCAGAGCTTCACACTGACAAAGGAATTTGAAACTCTGAAGAAGGTCTTAAATCTGAATGGTACTCCACAGGATTTATAAAGCACCACTGCCAACAGCCCAAAGAAATGCTGGGTTTACTGTGACGTCCTGTAAAGGATAGGCAACTAACTAACTCTTCCTCAGACTGGGATGTTGAATGAGGTTATGATGTTTATTCTCTTCATTTCTCTTTCTCAGACTGGAATGTTGTACAAGGTTATGATCATCATTCTTTCCTTCTGTCTTATTCAGACTGAAATGTTGAATGTGGTTATGATGCTGTTTCTCTTCATTTCTCTTTCTCAGACAGATGTTGGACGAGGTTGTGATCATCATTCTTTCTTTCTGTCTTACTCAGACTGGGATGTTGAATGAGGTTATGATGTTTTTTTCTTCCTCAGAATGGGATGTTGAATGAGATTATGGTTTCGGCTATCCAGCTGAACCGGGTAGAGTTTGTTGACCTCTTCCTCGACCATGATGTCTTCCTCAAGGAGTTTGTTACCAAGGAAAATCTGATTACTTTGTACAATAGAGTAAGTTTATTTCCCCTTCTTTTTATCATCTCCTCCTTGTCCTCTTTCACCTCCTCCTTCTACTACTACTGCTTCTTCTATTCCTTTCCTCCTTCTCCTCCTCCTCCTCCTCTTCTTCTTCTTCTTCTTCTTCTTCTTCTTCTTCTTCTTCTTCTTCTTCTTCTTCTTCTTCTTCTTCTTCTTCTTCTTCTTCTTCTTCTTCTTCTTCTCTTCTTCTTCTTTTTCTTCTTCTTCTTCTTCTTCTTCTTCTTCTTCTTCTTCTTCTTCTTCTTCTTCTTCTTCTTCTTCTTCTTCTTCTTCTTCTTCTTCTTCTTCTTCTTCTTCTTCTTCTTCTTCATCTGCTGCTTCTGCTTTTCATTATTTGTTCTTCTTCTTCTTCTTCTTCTTTTTCTTCTTCTTCTTCTTCTTCTTCTTCTTCTTCTTCTTCTTCTTCTTCTTCTTCTTCTTCTTCTTCTTCTTCTTCTTCTTCTTCTTCTTCTTCTTCTTCTTCTTCTTCTTCTCGTTCTTCTTCTTCTTCTTCTTCTTCTTCTTCTCTTCTTCTTCTTCTTCTTCTTCTTCTTCTTCTTCTTCTTCTTCTTCTTCTTCTTCTTCTTCTTCTTCTTCTTCTTCTATCTTCTTCTTCTTCATCTGCTGCTTCTGCTTTTCATTATTTCTTCTTCTTCTTCTTCTTCGTCTTCTTCTTCTTCTTCTTCTTCTTCTTCTCTTCTTCTTCTTCTTCTTCTTCTTCTTCTTCTTCTTCTTCTTCTTTCTTCTTTTCTTCTTCTTCTTCTTCTTCTTCTTCTTCTTCTTCTTCTTCTTCTTTTTCCTTGCTTCTTCTTCTTCTTCTTCTTCTTCTTCTTCTTCTTCTTCTTCTTCTTCTTCTTCTTCTTCTTCTTCTTCTTCTTCTTCTTCATCTTCTTCATCTGCTGCTTCTGCTTCTTATTATTTCTTCTTCTGTCTTCTTCTTCTTCTTCTTCTTCTTCTCTTCTTCTTCTTCTTCTTCTTCTTCTTCTTCTATCTTCTTCTTCTTCTTCTTCTCTTCTTCTTCTTCTTCTTCTTCTTCTTCTTCTTCTTTTTCTTCTTCTTCTTCTTCTTCTTCTTCTTCTTCTTCTTCTTCTTCTTCTTCTTCTTCTTCTTCTTCTTCTTCTTCTTCTTCTTCTTCTTCTTCTTCTTCTTCTTCTTCTTCTTCTTCTTCTTCATCTGCTGCTTCTGCTTCTTATTATTTCTTCTTCTTCTTCTTCTTCTTCTTCTTCTTCTTCTTCTTCTTCTTCTTCTTCTTCTTCTTCTTCTTCTTCTTCTTCTTCTTCTTCTTCTTCTTCTTCTTCTTCTTCTTCTTCTTCTTCTGCGTCTGCTTCTCATTATTATCATGATTACCACCACCGCCACCATCATCATATCAACAAAATCATAATTACCATCATTATCATTATGATAGATGGTTGGTTGAGAATCTTCAGAAAGATCGAGATTTCACTCTTAAATCTGATGCATTGGCACTCAGATTGTCTGATACATTGATTTTCAGATTAGTTGATACATTGATTCTCAGATTGTCAGATACATTGATTCTCAGAGTGTCTGATACATTGATTCTCAGATTGTCTGATACATTGATTCTCAGATTGTCAGATACATTAATTCTCAGAGTATCTGATACATTGATTCTCAGATTGTCTGATACATTGATTCTCAGATTGTTTGATACATTGATTCTCAGATTGTCTGATACATTGATTCTCAGATTGTCTGATACATTGATTCTCAGATTGTCTGATACATTGATTCTCAGATTGTCTGATACATTGATTCTCAGATTGGTTGATACATTGATGGTGAGTGTCTGATACTTTGATTCTCAGATTGGTTGATACATTGATGCTGAGAGTGTCTGATACATTGATTCTCAGATTGGTTGTCTGGTACCTTGATTCTCAGAGTGTCTGATACATTGATTCTCAGATTGGTTGATACATTGATTCTCAGATTGGTTGATACATTGATGCTGAGAGTGTCTGATACATTGATTCTCAGATTGGTTGTCTGATACATTGATTCTCAGATTGGTTGTCTGATACATTGATTCTCTGAGTGTCTGATACATTGATGCTCAGATTGTGTGATACATTGATGCTCAGATTGTGTGATACATTGATGCTCAGATTGTGTGATACATTGATGCTCAGATTGTGTGATACATTGATGCTCAGATTGTGTGATACATTGATGCTCAGATTGTGTGATACATTGATGCTCAGATTGTCTGATACACTGATGCTCAGATTGTCTGATACATTGATGCTCAGATTGTCTGATACACTGATGCTCAGATTGTCTGATACATTGATGCTCAGATTGTCTGATACATTGATGCTCAGATTGTCTGATACATTGATGCTCAGATTGTGTGATACATTGATGCTCAGATTGTCTGATACACTGATGCTCAGATTGTCTGATACATTGATGCTCAGATTGTGTGATACATTGATGCTCAGATTGTGTGATACATTGATGCTCAGATTGTGTGATACATTGATGCTCAGATTGTGTGATACATTGATGCTCAGATTGTCTGATACATTGATGCTCAGATTGTCTGATATATTGATGCTCAGATTGTCTGATACATTGATGCTCAGATTGTCTGATACATTGATGCTCAGATTGTCTGATACATTGATGCTCAGATTGTGTGATACATTGATGCTCAGATTGTGTGATACATTGATTCTCAGATTGTCTGATACATTGATGCTCAGATTGTCTGATACATTGATGCTCAGATTGTCTGATACACTGATGCTCACATTGTCTGATACATTGACGCTCAGATTGTCTGATACATTGATGCTCAGATTGTCTGATGCATTGATTCTCAGATTGTCTGATACATTGATGCTCAGATTGTGTGATACATTGATGCTCAGATTGTCTGATACATTAACACTCAGATTGTCTGATACATTGATGCTCAGATTGTCTGATGCATTGATTCTCAGATTGTCTGATACATTGATGCTCAGATTGTGTGATACATTGATGCTCAGATTGTCTGATACATTGATGCTCAGATTGTCTGATACATTGATGCTGAGATTGTCTGATACATTGATGCTCAGATTGTCTGATACATTGATGCTCACATTGTCTGATACATTGATGCTCAGATTGTCTGATACATTGATGCTCACATTGTCTGATACATTGATGCTCAGATTGTCTGATACATTGATGCTCACATTGTCTGATACACTGATGCTCAGATTGTCTGATACATTGATGCTCAGATTGTGTGATACATTGATGCTCAGATTGTCTGATACACTGATGCTCACATTGTCTGATACACTGATGCTCAGATTGTCTGATACATTGATGCTCAGATTGTGTGATACATTGATGCTCAGATTGTGTGATACACTGATGCTCAGATTGTGTGATACATTGATGCTCAGATTGTGTGATACATTGATGCTCAGATTGTGTGATACACTGATGCTCAGATTGTGTGATACATTGATGCTCAGATTGTGTGATACATTGATGCTCAGATTGTGTGATACACTGATGCTCAGATTGTGGTGATACATTGATGCTCAGATTGTGTGATACATTGATGCTCAGATTGTGTGATACATTGATGCTCAGATTGTGTGATACACTGATGCTCAGATTGTGTGATACATTGATGCTCAGATTGTGTGATACACTGATGCTCACATTGTCTGATACACTGATGCTCAGATTGTCTGCTACATTGATGCTCAGATTGTGTGATACATTGATGCTCAGATTGTGTGATACACTGATGCTCAGATTGTCTGATACATTGATGCTCAGATTGTGTGATACATTGATGCTCAGATTGTGTGATACATTGATGCTCAGATTGTCTGATACATTGATGCTCAGATTGTGTGATACATTGATGCTCAGATTGTGTGATACATTGATGCTCAGATTGTGTGATACATTGATGCTCACATTGTCTGATACATTGATGCTCAGATTGTGTGATACATTGATGCTCACATTGTCTGATACATTGATGCTCAGATTGTCTGATACATTGATGCTCAGATTGTCTGATACATTGATGCTCACATTGTCTGATACATTGATGCTCAGATTGTCTGATACATTGATGCTCACATTGTCTGATACATTGATGCTCAGATTGTCTGATACATTGATGCTCAGATTGTCTGATGCATTGATGCTCACATTGTCTGATACATTGATGCTCAGATTGTGTGATACATTGATGCTCAGATTGTGTGATACATTGATGCTCAGATTGTGTGATACATTGATGCTCAGATTGTCTGATACATTGATGCTCAGATTGTCTGATACATTGATGCTCAGATTGTCTGATACATTGATGCTCAGATTGTCTGATACATTGATGCTCAGATTGTCTGATACATTGATGCTCAGATTGTCTGATACATTGATGCTCAGATTGTGTGATACACTGATGCTCAGATTGTCTGATACATTGATGCTCAGATTGTGTGATACATTGATGCTCAGATTGTGTGATACATTGATGCTCAGATTGTCTGATACATTGATGCTCAGATTGTGTGATACATTGATGCTCACATTGTCTGATACATTGATGCTCACATTGTCTGATACACTGATGCTCACATTGTCTGATACATTGATGCTCAGATTGTCTGATACATTGATGCTCAGATTGTGTGATACATTGATGCTCAGATTGTGTGATACATTGATGCTCAGATTGTGTGATACATTGATGCTCAGATTGTCTGATACATTGATGCTCAGATTGTGTGATACATTGATGCTCAGATTGTGTGATACATTGATGCTCAGATTGTCTGATACATTGATGCTCAGATTGTGTGATACATTGATGCTCACATTGTCTGATACATTGATGCTCACATTGTCTGATACACTGATGCTCAGATTGTCTGATACATTGATGCTCAGATTGTGTGATACATTGATGCTCAGATTGTCTGATACATTGATGCTCAGATTGTCTGATATATTGATGCTCAGATTGTCTGATACATTGATGCTCAGATTGTGTGATACATTTATGCTCACATTGTCTGATACATTGATGCTCAGATTGTCTGATACATTGATGCTCACATTGTCTGATACATTGATTCTCAGATTGTCTGATACATTGATGCTCAGATTGTGTGATACATTGATGCTCACATTGTCTGATACATTGATGCTCAGATTGTCTGATACATTGATGCTCACATTGTCTGATACATTGATGCTCACATTGTCTGATACATTGATGCTCAGATTGTCTGATACATTGATTCTCAGATTGTCTGATACATTGATGCTCAGATTGTCTGATACATTGATGCTCACATTGTGTGATACATTGATGCTCACATTGTCTGATACATTGATGCTCAGATTGTCTGATACATTGATGCTCACATTGTCTGATACATTGATGCTCAGATTGTGTGATACATTGATGCTCACATTGTCTGATACATTGATGCTCAGATTGTCTGATACATTGATGCTCACATTGTCTGATACACTGATGCTCAGATTGTCTGATACATTGATGCTCAGATTGTGTGATACATTGATGCTCACATTGTCTGATACATTGATTCTCAGATTGTCTGATACATTGATGCTCAGATTGTCTGATACATTGATGCTCACATTGTCTGATACATTGATGCTCAGATTGTGTGATACATTGATGCTCACATTGTCTGATACATTGATGCTCAGATTGTGTGATACATTGATGCTCACATTGTCTGATACATTGATGCTCAGATTGTCTGATACATTGATGCTCAGATTGTCTGATACATTGATGCTCAGATTGTCTGATACATTGATGCTCACATTGTCTGATACATTGATGCTCAGATTGTGTGATACATTGATGCTCACATTGTCTGATACATTGATGCTCAGATTGTCTGATACATTGATGCTCAGATTGTCTGATACATTGATGCTCAGATTGTGTGATACATTGATGCTCAGATTGTGTGATACATTGATGCTCAGATTGTCTGATACATTGATGCTCAGATTGTCTGATACATTGATGCTCAGATTGTCTGATACACTGATGCTCACATTGTCTGATACATTGATGCTCACATTGTCTGATACACTGATGCTCACATTGTCTGATACATTGATGCTCACATTGTCTGATACACTGATGCTCACATTGTCTGATACATTGATGCTCAGATTGTCTGATACACTGATGCTCACATTGTCTGATACATTGATGCTCAGATTGTCTGATACATTGATGCTCACATTGTCTGATACATTGATGCTCAGATTGTCTGATACACTGATGCTCAGATTGTGTGATACATTGATGCTCAGATTGTCTGATACATTGATGCTCAGATTGTCTGATACATTGATGCTCACATTGTCTGATACATTGATGCTCAGATTGTGTGATACATTGATGCTCAGATTGTCGATACATTGATGCTCACATTGTCTGATACATTGATGCTCAGATTGTCTGATACATTGATGCTCAGATTGTGTGATACATTGATGCTCAGATTGTCTGATACATTGATGCTCAGATTGTCTGATATATTGATGCTCAGATTGTCTGATCATTGATGCTCTAGATTGTCTGATACTTGATGCTCAGATTGTCTGATACATTGATGCTCAGATTGTCTGATATCATTGAGGCTCAGATTGTCTGATATATTGATGGCTCAGATTGCTGATACATTGATCACTCAGATTGTCTGAAGATTGATGCTCAGATGTGTGAATACATTGATGCTCAGAATTGTGTGATATATTGATGCTCAGATTGTCTGATACATTGATGCTCAGATTGTCTGATACATTGATGCTCAGATTGTGTGATATATTGATGCTCAGATTGTCTGATATATTGATGCTCAGATTGTCTGATCTATTGATGCTCAAGATTGGTCTGATATATTGATGCTCAGGATTGTCTGATACATTGACTGCGCAGAATTGTCTGATACATTGATGCCTCAGATTGTCTGAGATATTGATGCTCAGATTGTCTGATACATTGATTGCTCAGATTGTCTGATACTATTGATGCTCAGATTGTGCTGATACATTGATGCTCAGATTGTGTGATACTATTGATGCTCAGATTGTCTGATACTATTGATGCTCAGCTTGTCTGATACTATTGATGCTCAGATTGTCTGATACATTGATGCTCAGATTGTCTGATACATTGATGCTCAGATTGTCTGATACATTGATGCTCAGATTGTGTGATACATTGATGCTCAGATTGTGCTGATACATTTGATGCTCAGATTGTGTGATACATTGAATGCTCAGATTGTGTGATACATTGATGCTCAGATTGTCATGATACTATTGATGCTCAGATTGTGTGATACATTGATGCTCAGATTGTGTGATACATTGATGCTCAGATTGTGTGATACATTGATGCTCAGATTGTGTGATACATTGATCTACATTGTCTGATACACTGATGCTCAGATTGTGATACATTGATTCTCAGATTGTCTGATACATTGATGCTCAGATTGTCGATACATTGATGCTCAGATTGTCTGATAATTGATGCTCAGATTGTCTGATACATTGAAGCAATCAGATGTCTGATACATTGATGCTCAGATTGTCTGATACATTGATGCTCAGATTGTCTGATACATTGATGCTCAGTTGTCTGATACATTGATTCTCAGATGTCTGATACATTGATGCTCAGATTGTCTGATACATTGATGCTCAGATTGTCTGATACATTAACACTCAGATTGTCTGATACATTGATGCTCAGATTGTCTGATACATTGATGCTCAGATTGTCTGATACATTGTGATTCTCAGATTGTCTGATACATTGATGCTCAGCTTGTCTGATACATGATGCTCACATGTCTGATACATTGATTCTCAGATTGTGTGATACATTGATGCTCAGGACGGTGTGATACATTGATCTCAGATTGTCTGTACATTGATGCTCAGATTGTCTGATACATTGATGCTCAGATTGTCTGATACATTGAGCTCAGATTGTCTTGATACATTGATTCTCAGATTGGTCTGATACATGATGCTCAGATTGTCTGATACCTTGATGCTCAGATTGTCTGATACATTAACACTCAGATTGTCTGATACATTGAGTGCTCAGATTGTCTGATACATTGATGCTCAGTGTGTGATAGCATTGATGCTCAGATGTGTCGATACATTGATGCTCAGATGTGTGATACATTTATGCTCAGATTGTCTGATACATTGATGCTCACATTGTCTGATACACTGATGCTCAGATTGTCTGATACATTGATTCTCAGATTGTCTGATACATTGATGCTCAGATTGTCTGATACATTGATGCTCACATGTGTCTGATACATTGATGCTCAGATGTGTGTGATACATTGATCTCCGATTGTGTGATACATTGATGCTCAGATTGTGTGATACATTGATGCTCAGATTGTCTGATACATTGATGCTCAGATTGTGTGATACATTGATGCTCAGATTGTGTTGATACATTGATGCTCAGATTGTGTTGATACATTGATGCTCCGATTGTGTCGATACATTGATGCCACTGTCTGATACATTGATGCTCAGATGCTGATACTGATGCTCTGATTGTCTGATACATGATGCTCAGATTGGTCGTACATTGTACTCAGATTGTGATACATTGATCTCAAGTTGGGTGAACATTGATCTCAGATTGTGTTGATACATTGATGCTCAGATTGTCTGATACATTGATGCTCAGATTGTGTGATACATTGATGCTCAGATTGTGCTGATACATTGATGCTCAGATTGTGTGATACATTGATGCTCAGATGTCTGATACATTGATTGTCAGATTGATACATGAGTGCTCAGATTGTCTGATCCATTGATGCTCAGATGTCTGATACATTGATGCTCAGATTGTCTGATACATTGATGCTCAATTGTCTGTACATTGATGCTCAGATGTCTGATACATTGATGCTCAGATTGTGTATATTGATGTCAGATTGTTGATCATTGAGCTCAATTGTTGTATACCTTGCGTCAGATTCTGATACATTGATGCTCAGATTGTCTGATCATTTGAGCTCAATGTTTATACATTGATGCTCAGATTTGTCTGATACATTGATGTCACGTGCTGAACATGATGCTCAGATTGCTGATACATTGATGGCTCAGATTGTCTGATACATTATGCTCAGATTGTGTGATATTGTGCCACATTTGTTGATACATGATGCTCACATTGTCTGATACATTGATGCTCAGATTGTCTGATACATTGATGCTCAGATTGTCTGATAATTGATGCTCAGATTTGTCTGATCCCTTTACATTGATCTCAGATTGTTGATACTTGATGCTCAGCATGTCTGATACATTGATCTCAGATTGTGTGATACATTGATGCTCAGATTGTCTGATACATTGATGCTCAGATTGTGTGATAATTGATGCTCACGATTGTCTGATACATTGATGCTCACATTGTCTGATACTTGATGCTCAGATTGTCTGAATACATTGATGCTCAGATTGTTGATACTGTGCTCAGATTGTTGATACATTGATGCTGCTTGCAGATTGTTCGTGATGACATGCTGGACTCAGGTATTGTGTGATACATTGATGCGCAGTGTGTGATTACATGGAGTGCTCAGATTGCCTGATACATTGAGTGCTCACATTGTCTGATACAAAAATTGATATGCTCCGATTGTGCTGATACCTTGATGCTCAGATTGTCTGATGCATTGATGCTCGAGATTGTTCTGATACATGATGCGCAGGTTGTGCTGATACATGATGCTCAGCATTGTCTGATCATTGATGCTCAGATATGATAGCTGATCCATTGATAGCTCAGATTGTCTGCTACATTGATGCGCAGATTGTGTCGATACACTTGATGGCTCGACATGTCTGATACATTGATCGCTCAGGGCGATTGTCTGATACGAGTGATGCTAGAACAGATTGGTCTGATGGGACATTGCATGCTCGTAGTGTCTGGACATTTGATGCTAGATTGTCTGCTACATGTTGGGATGCTACAGATTGTGTGAGCATGATGCTCAGCTGTGTGATCCAGTGACGCTAGATGTCTGCTACATGATGCTCAGATTGTCTAGATTACCTTGATGCTCATGCTTGTCGCTGTTACATTGATGCTCAGATGTGTGATACAGTGATGCTCCGATTGTCCGCTACATTGAGTGACTCAGATTGTGTGTATCATTGACTGCTGCTCAGTATTGTCTGTAGCATTGATGCTCACATGTGTGATACACATGATGCTCAGGATTGTCTGATACATGATTGCTCAGATTGTGATGCTGCATGAGCTCGATTGTCTGATACATTGATGCTCAGATTGTGTGAGACATTGATGCTCAGATGTCTGATGCATTGCTGCGCAGATTGTCTGATACATTGACGCTCAGATGTGGTGTGATACATGATGCTCAGATGTGTGATACATTGATGCTCAGATCGCTGATACATTGCTGCTCAGATTGTCTGGTGATACATTGATGCTCCGATTGTCTGCTGCATTGCATGTCTCAGCATATTGTACTGTATACATTGATGCTCGGTTGGTCGATCATCATGAGTGCTCCATTAGTCGTGATTACATTGCTCGCTCAGATTGTGCTGATACATTGATGCTCACGATGTCTGATCTATTGATGCTCAGATGTCTGATACATTGATGCTCAGATGTCGTGATACATTGCGTGCTCAGATTGTCTGACTACATGATGCTCGGATTGTCTGACTACATTGATGCTCAGATTGTCTGATACATTGATGCTCAGATTGTCGATACATTGATGCTGTTTTCAGGATTGTAGATATCATTGATGCTCAGATTGTCTGATATATTGATGCTCAGATTGTCTGCATATGATGCTCAGATTGTCTGATACATGATGCTCAGATTGTCTGATATATTGTGCTCAGCTTGTCGATATATGGATGCTCCGATTGCTCTGAATATTGATGCTAAGGTTGTCTGATACATGATGCTCAGATTGTCTGATACATTGATGCTCAGATTGTCTGATACAACTGATGCTCACATTGTCTGAT